>JAOEHT020419469.1:0-17270 GCA_025448195.2 Parazoanthus atlanticus | reverse complement strand
GGGCAGAATTCGGCGCAAAATCCTTTAATTTTAATACATTTTGCCTGTACTTGAGAATTGTTTTGCGGGCATAGGCCCCTTTTTGGTGCTGAAGCACTTGCTTTATATTTCTTAGGGACATTTTGTATTGCAGGATTTTCCAAATTTTTTTGTTTCTTTCTTGGGGGGAGGGGTAGGGGGATTGCCTGAATCCTCCAAATATATCTAGTGGTCCAGCCCTAGCAAGCCAGCCATATGACATACTTTTTGTAAAAAATTTACTACAACTGCAGATTAAAACATAGCACGATCAATGCAACTATCATAAAAGAAAACTGACAAATTTCAAACAACAATAAAACAGCAAACAATATTTACTCTCTCGATAATTTAGGTTTAAAAATGCGAACTTCTGGAAAGTTGAATATAAGATATTTTGCTTTTGACAAAATGAATAAGAAGAAGGCTAAAAATTTTTGTGATAATGTTCACTATCATCTGGACATCTTCAGAGTGAGAGTGAAGACATTTCTTAGTTTTCAAGAAAACTTGATCTGTAGCGCCGTACTTCGTCTTGTATCGACGATACAGTACAGGATTACGATCATCAGGGTAGAAAGATGGCCAGTTCAGTTCAAAGGCCAGGTGTGGCTACAAACTTGAAGGGGAGAGACAAGATTGTTCTTGGTGCTGCTTGTCTCCTAACAACTGTAGCCCAGAAAGATTTCTACTATTTAATCACATTTTTTTGGTGTGTTTTGTTCTTGTTTATATGGATAAAGACAAACGTTTGAAACTTTTTGCAGTGTTTAATCATTTGAAGCAAAGTTTTGTTGTTTCTGAGTCTGAAGACTTTCTTGTAATTCTGTAGTTTCTATAGCTTTACATCAATTTTATCTTAGATTCTAGCATCAAAATTTTCAACTTCTTATGCTTTACGTAATCCAGCCTATACTTCCAACGTATTTGTGAATAAAGTTATTATTGCTAATATTATTATTATTATTAATATTATCAAGTAATAAATAATATAACTGACTTATATGACTGTTCCATTTCAAGTTCATTGAAGTAAGCTGTCTCTCATCTTTCAAGTCGTGGTCGAGCTTGGCTTGGTTGATTGGACCCCGGGAAACGGGTGGGGGGTGGGGAGGAGTACTCCCTCACATGAGCTCTGTGAGATATGGTTTTTGAGCAACTTTGGTCTGAAATTGAGTTTTGATATTTTAGTCTGGAAATTGGGTATCGTTTTGGACGAGGCTTTGCCGAAGATTCTTTCTTTTATTCAGTTACATTTTATGAGTAATAGAATTAGTGTTAGGTCTGAAATTAGCCAGGGAGATTCGTATTATTTGAGTTGATAAAGGATAAGGATTTCACAATGCGCGCCGCGCACCACGAGCAAAATAATAGAGGAGTACCCCCCGGCCCCTTCCCTTCCCCCACCGGGCGGGGATTAAACTAAGATACATGTCGCTGCATGTATGTTTGATACATGTCGCTGCATGTATGTTTGGACTAGTTTTTCAACATAACTAAAAATGCTGCTATAGAAAAGTGTTTACTAAGACGCTAAGTTAAAATAGTAATTAATTCAAATGTGTTTTGTCAGAAGATAGATCAGTAGAAGCTTTAATTTAAGAGAATTGTTACGACGAACTTGCATACACCGTCATACAACAAACGAGAATAAAAGTAGCATACGGAAAATACTTGTCTTTGTTTTAAAGAACTTGCAAAGTATTTACAAGTTGTAAGAGATCATAACTTTGCTTCCCATTCCTGGGGCACAAAAGTTATTATTTTATTTTTCCGTGACCGTGTGTATGACTGTACTGCGTGTATGTGTGTCTGTCTGTGTTTGTATGTGTGTGTGTCTGTGTGTGTCTGTGTGTGTGTGTGTGTGTGTGTGTATAAATGTGTGCGTTTGCATATCGGGTGAGATACCTACAACCCAACTTAATCGCTGTCTTAAGCAGATCATCCGTACCATTTGTCTCCTGAAAAAGTTAATGGAGTACCTGATATTGATATCTTACCTTGAAACTGAATTTTTTCTATTTGATAAAACGAGATTTAATTGTAACTGAAGCGGTTATCTACTGAAAATTGCTATAGAACAGAATGCCACATTGGGAAATTTTCACACATTTCTAAGTCCCCCGATAGAACGTTGAGAGACTGGACCAAGCGCATAACGTCCCTGTCAACAGACGGTTTTGCGAAAGAATGCAAGAAAACGTTCCCTCTATTGCCTTATACTCAATCCAGAGAGTTAAAAAGAACCGTTCCAGAATGTCGGAATGTCCCCTTCCCCAGAGTGAGATTGCGTTTGGGCAGACGTAGATCACTTTTGGTTCTAGTATTATACGAATGAATGTTACTGTTATTGGTAAAATAGTTGCTAAGAAAACTGAAACGAGATCGTTGAGGCATTAAAAAACTAGACTACACTTATGAATCTTTAGAAGAAGAATTCAAGGGCTTCTTTGGTAACGTCCGACATTTGGTTGGCAAGACCAACTTTCTTGCTTAGAGAAACTCTATGGATAAATATGGTGAATGAGGGCTAGTGACAGTAAAGTAACAAGCAGCTTATCCTCGTTCTTTATATGTCACTCGGCTTTGGCACTAACTGCTAAAAATGACGAAACAGGTGCATTTCGTAAATTGCGGGCCCCTGAGGGAGCCTAAACACGTGTAGCAATTGCGTTTAACTGCTGCATGTATGTCAGTTGATAATTGCATTTTCAAATTCAATAGCAACAATAAATTTTCAAAAAATACAACAAGGCGGCCAAGAGGGCTCTTATTAAAGTTATTTTTATTTTTATTTTTGAAGCCAGGTACACTCATCCGAAAAAAATTGATTTGTTTGCGCCCTGAGCGGGACTCGAACCCACCCACAACTCCCTGATTACTAGACAGGCGTGTTATCCACTACACCATCAGGACTCACCATGCTGGCAACATAGCAATTAGTGAAGTGTATTGAATAATTGTGGGGATCTCGCAGAGCCCAATATTTTCTTCATTTGAGTGTATATTTTCCACAAACCAGCTTCCGGGTTGGTCGTCGTCAAGATGCGCAATGACTCTAGCTGTCGGTGGCATAGCTATTAAAACTTGACTGTTGTCCTAGACGTAATTAGCTAAGCCAAAACTGCGCGCGTGACATATGGCCAGCTTTTATCAGTGACCATTTGGGATTTTAAGGGGATAAGGGTTAGGGAGGGGGGATTGCGATTAACGATGGCTCTTGCAGCCTGGGTCAGATTTCTAACCAAGTTCTAGGTTTGATTCGCCCTGTTCAGGCAGACTGAAGACAGGCCTGGACGAGCACTTTTTGTGAGACGACATTAACAGTATAAACCTAACCCAATTGCACGATGGGGAAAACTGTTATTTTTTGAACGAAAAATCCCTACCCCGAGCTGGTTCTGCAGTTAGGTTCTTTTAACATTCAATCAAACTTCCAAAAATTAAGAAAGCAGCTCACTGACAACTTATATACTTGCTCACCTGCCCCTTCTCCATGAAATTATGGCAGAAATACTGGAAGCCTGATAGACGCTTCCCACGTTTGCTGTCATCTTCACAGTGCAAAGAAACAGTTCTTCGAAATTGCCTAGGCTTAAGCACGATGTAATGAGTTCGGTCGCAAATAGGCAAAAATTAGTACATTTATGCATGCCGAAACTGAAACATTTAATTGAACGGTGTTGTCCTTCAAGAAATACAAGAAAAGGCGGGCCCTGTCATATGATCACCTGTCATAACATTTGACATATACACACCATTCCCAGTTCACCTGGTTTTCTCTGTGGAGATATAGCTGTTTTTGGATACCCCCCACCCCCTTCCCCCAAGATCTTAAAAAAAGTATTTGTATATTTTTAATGTATCAGTTTTGTTGTACCCTGGCCTTAACCAGGGCTTGGAAAAATAATAATTGACTTGTTTCTATTTTAATATATGATTGGAAATCGCCTTTGATCTGAACATGGTCTCTTTTGATTTTTCCTCTAGATTTTATCTGATTTCCTCTCGATTCGCTCATATGAGAAAACCAATACATACACCTGTGCATTATCCATGGACTCACACTGTAGAGAGCATAGCGCAGCTTACGGTTTTGTTTGGGGGCGAAAGATGATTCAGTCTCTAGCTCCTTCACTCGCGCGTCCTGTATGGCGCCAGGATAAACGAAATCGTGCGAAACAAGACTTATCCATCCCCAAAACAAGACCACCAGCTAATTGAGCATAGATAGCCGTCATATCTCGTGTTTGTTCCGCGTTGTATCACCGCTAAATGTAACAACCGTAAATGTAATATTTGACTCACCCTAAATGTAAATAACTTTCAACCGTAAATGTAATAAAATCGTTTTTTACAACTAGTACTTGTTTGATTCGTGCGAAATACTAACCAAACTTCCACAGTGTGATGAAAAAAATTCGGCACTATAGATCCCGGTTGATGACGTCACGGGTCACATGACTTTGCAAAACACTTTTAAAAATCTCGCTCGCATCTCTTCCAGTTTTGAAGTTATTCATATTGCTGACTCCTTTCCGTCATACTGACGAAGTTTGGTTAGAGTTTCGCATGAAAATACGAGTATCAGTTGTAAAAAAAAGGATTTATTACATTGATATATACATTTACAGCTGAAACTTATTACGTGAGCCTAATTATTACAATTGCCGTTAAAAAGCTATTAAATTTACGATTATTCTTTATTACATTTACGGTCAGTATTACATTTACTATTGATTCTTATTACATTTACGGTTGATCTCTATTACATTTACGGTTAGTATTACATTTAGGAATGTTTTATATCGAGCGGTCGTTGAAACGATTGTTTAGTGAAAAATTTAATGATGGAATTTTGTACTGGAAATGTCAGTTTTTCGTCACGAGCCGCAATGAGCTTTTAAAATACCTTTCAATCTCAAAAAGACGAGTATACATGAATTAACAAGTATTAAAAGGTGTCCTGCTGTTTTTGAACCGACGTCAATAAAAGGTAAGTTTTAACAGTTGTCAATCATTCTCGAAAGGACATCACATCAACCAATCAAAACTTAGTCGCTAAAAGGCATTGTTGTGTAGCTCTGTAAATATCACTTAATTTTTCTGTGGTTTTCTTTCAACTAGAGCTCCGCGGTGTTCCTTTTATTTAAGGAAGGTCAATCGTTGTTGGTTATTGTTCGAAAACTTACTAGTATCTACTTTCTATCCAACATTTAAGCTTTTTGTATGTTCACAGCAGCTTTTCGTAGTTTGAAAAACGTTCAAAAAGATGTAAAATGGAATAGATGATATTACGTTATTAGTTCGTTTTGGTAAGAAAACATTTTACTGTACATGTGTTGGCCCGAGAGCATTTCGAATGAAAATTTGTGAAAAAAAGTACTTTCGGAACAACATATGCATATTATAAAGATTAAAATAATTATCGATGTTTGATTGCGTTCTCAGCTACAACACATACGGTGAGGCAATTCCAGCGCTTTCTAAATGAGTGAGCGGAAACTATTTGAATTTTTGTCACTGATTGTTGTTCCAGCTTGCAATTAATTATATTTAACAATACTTTACGTTTTAGAAGAACAGAAGCGGTATAAAAAACTGAGTATTTGCAATCCACTGCTGAACGATCAATGGCTTGAATTTCTAACTTGGCAATGGTTCATGATTTGACAAGGAAAATAAGTGAAGTTCAAATGCTTCATCTACAAACATTTAAGGGGTTGTTTCAATATAATGGCTATTTGTTTTCAAAATTTGTAAGCAATGTATTTCCAGGAGTGCAAATGTTGTTGGTCGAAAGATCCTTTCTCTCCCGCCCTACAGAGCGTTACCAAACCCTTTTCCAAATGTTTGCACTGGTGTTGTATTACCAACCAAAATGGAGCAAACTAATACCAAAACTTGTTCTATAATTACACAATTTAGAGAGTTTAAAACTACACTTACATTGGTGTAACATTAATTACCACCCAAAAAGTGACTAAATCGATTGCAATTGAAATTAATGCAAAAGTACCCAATAACAAGTGTAAAATTTGACAAAAATGTCAGTGTAATAAAAAACACCAGAAACAATCTAATTTTACATTTTTAGATTCGTGAAAATACACTTTAATTTTTAGTGTGTGTCTGATAAAAATGCTTCTCATTTTCTTTCTAAGCTAGCTTTAGTGATCAGTCAATAAAACGTGCATTAGCCATAGCCATTGTGTCTCGTGTTTGAAGTTGACTACATCCGCTCTTTAATAAAAATGGAAGCATATGGGCGCTAGCGCTGCTGTTTAGAACATTCGCAGTTTGTTCATGAAATGTTTTTACTTTTCCTATTCGTGTAAGAAAATGTTTAGATTTTATGCTGGAAATGCCACTTCTTCCTCCCCATAAAGCGTTTAGACTAAAACGATCGGGCTTCTAATGTCTCTCCATCTAATAAAAAAGGGATGTGTTTACATCAGTTTAAACAAAATTGACAGTCATTTCTCGGCCAATCAAAATTTAGTCGATAAACATCATTGCTGTATAATAACTGTATAAATGTCAAAAAATATAATCTGTGAACTGTCTTCTAAACCTGTTCAACATCATAGTGTTCCTTGTAACAAGCTTATGTGAATCGATGTTTCTGTCCAAATATTTTGCATGTTACCGATCGCTTTTGTTAGGTCTTTTTTTCTTAAAATATCCTTCAAATGTCAAGTTAAACGAGAAACAGGTGTTTTGGTTTCAAAACTAATACCATTGAAAATAAAATACAGTTCTTGGCGGAGAAAGGTATCTCAAAAACGTATAAGCCAAGAGCATTCATGATGATGAAAACAAAGATATCCTGCTGCTATCAAACGCCTTCATAGCCTGTTCCATTGTCAGAATAGTCAATAATTTGCAGAAAATGAGCAATAAAACTAATCGGATAAACACAATTGTCTTGTTACCATATTAAATATGAATAAACTACGAGCGAAAAACACGATTCTTTACGATCCATCTTCGTGACTCGTAGAACACATTGGTACGATTTGACATTCAAACCCTTCATAATGAGCAAGCTACATACCAAAAATGACTCACCCGGAATTCATTTTGCTGACTCCTTTCCAGTTTGGTTAGTGTTTCGCACAAATAAATGAGTACTAGTTGTAAAAATGGATTTATTACACCTTTGTACGGTTGAAACATATTACATTTACGGTGAGTCTAATTATTACATTATGATTAAAAATTATTACATTTATGGTGAGTCATTTCAGTTACATATAAGGATAATTCTTATTACACATTTACGGTTAGTATTACATTTATTTTGGTTTCTTTACACATTACGGCTAGTATTACAGTTACGAATACACTACTTTCACAACTTGCCCCGGTGACCATAGCCTAGGTCAGGTGCTAAGTTCTTATACATTTGCTGTATTCCTGCCTTTCTGGCCTCGACTCCAAGTTTTTGTTCATGGCCACTGGGGCGTATTATAAAAATGGTCTACATTATTACATTTAGCGGAGATACACGCGTGATGTATACCACGTGCACTCCTTCGTGGTATTTGAACATATGGGCGCTGCTGCTTGGAATAAGAGTAACATGTGTCGTTCAAACGATCGTTTGGTGAAATATAAATCTGTCTGATTTTTTAGCTTCATCGCATTTGGTTACCAAGTCTCTAACTCACCCCTCCCTCCACTAGTCGCCAAAGAACCCAGAATAGGTCCAGATTCATGAAAAAATATCATCTTTTTAGGATGACCGAAGTCCATCTAGTCTTTGACTGTGTGATGACGCGTGTTTGTAATTGATTAAGGCCGGAAATGACACTAAAGTTTCTTCCAAACTAGCGCAAAAAAGCTATTTCCAGTAGCTCATAAAACAGACGCGAATCGTCCGAAAGCGGTAACTTTTAACTTCAATTTTCGATCTGAAGGAGTGCTCTGAGCGCTTTAAAAAATTGAAAAAACCACTGTAGGGTTGGAAACGTAGTTTCAGATGAAGAAATCCGCTTAGCAATCGGACCGGGCAGACCGGAGACGTGCCGGTTTGAAGTCAGGTGTTTTGAGCAAGAATTAGGCAAACTTAGCCATTTTCTTAAGGTACGTTCTTCAAAATTCAGACAGAAATATTTGGATGTATTACTGGAAATGTCACCTTTTCGACACAAGCTGAAATGAGCTATTAAAATACCTTTCCATCTCAAAAAGACGAGTATACTCGAATTGACAAGTATATATTAAAAGGTGTCCTGCTGTTATTGAGCGTCAAGAAACGGTTGGCTAAGTAATTACATTCTCGAAAGGACATCACCTCCACCAATCAAAACTTAGTCGCTAAATAACATTGTTGTGTAGCTCTATAAATATCAACTATTTTTTCTGTGGTTATCTTTCAACTAGAGTTCCGCGGTGTTCCTTCTATTTAAGGTAGGTCAATCGTTGTTGGTAATTGTTCAAAACTATAAACTAGTATCTACTTTCTAACCAACGTTTAAGCTTTTTCTATATTCACAGCAGCTTTTCGTAGTTTGAAAAATGTTCAAAAAATGTTAAATGGAACAGATGCTATTAGATCGTTTTGGTAAGAAGATATTTTACTGTATTGCAATTGGAGTATTTCGAATGAACATTTTTTAATAAAATGTATTTTTGAAACAACCTATACATGTTACAATGTATAAACTTAAGATTATAGTCCTTTTCGATGTTTGATTGCTGTTCTCAGCAACAACACATTCAGTGAGGTATTCCCAGTGCTTTCTAAAACAAGTGAGCGCAAATGGTTTGAAACTTTTTCTCACCAACTGTTGTACCAGCTTGCAATTTATTATGGTTATCAATACTTTACGTTTTAAAAGAACCGAAATATAAAAATGCTGCTTCTCGGAAATTCTCTGCTCAACCAGTAATTTTTTATATTTATTTACAGTCTGAAATTTATATTAGACTTAAATTTCTGACTTGGCAATGGTTCAATGTTTGACAAGGAAAATAGATGAAGTGCAAATACTCCATCCGCAAACATTTAAGGAGTTGTTTTTGGTATAATGGCTATTTGTTTTCAAAATTTGTAAGCAATGTTTTTCCATCAATGAAAATGTCGTTAGTGGAAAGGTCTTTCTCTCCTTCCCTACAGAGCGTTAGCAAACCCTTTCCCAAATGTTTCCAGACGTTTCTTATCGAGATCTGTCATAACTTACTCAGAATTGGTTTTCTTTGATCACGGAATGGAATTTTTTAGATCCGCATCCGACTAGAATTGTTTTACATGATTGCATTAATCTTTTCGTTGAAGTGGTCGGCCCGTGATCAGAATAACGGCTCAAATTCAAAATAACACTCTCTTTATAGGCTTGCTTTAATGACAGTGGAAGCATATATGGACGCTGCTGTTTAGAGCATTCACCGTTTGTTTATGAGTTGTTTGCACTTTTTCTTGAACATCGCAGAAGACAAATGTTTAGATTTTAAGCTGAAAATGCTACTTTTCATCTCAATGAAAAAAGGTTGCGTATGCGTAAAATTTCAGTCATTTCTTCGGCCAATCAAAATTTAGTCGATAAACAACATTGCTGTGTAATAACAGTATAAATGTCAAATAAATATTCTGTAAATTGTCTTCTAACTGAGATCTACCGCCAAACCTGGTCATCTTCAGAGTGCTCCTTCTAACAAACGTTTGTGAATCGATGTTATTATTTTATTTTTTGGCAGAAAAAATGATTATCTGTTTTCTGTCGAACTGTTTTGCATGTATCCGATCGCTTTCGTTAGGTCTATGTTTTAAAAGGAGGCTTTCAAATATCATGTTTAACGAAACAGTTTCTTCATTTTCAAAATTAATACCATTATTTCAAAAGTTAAAGTTTTAGTTGATAGCGCTTCAAATATTTAAAACTTTCCTAAAATAATGAATTATTTGCAAAAGTTTTTAAAAAGAGTTTCCCAAACATTTTCGAACTTTATCTCTAGTTCTTCTTTGGGGGACAACGATTTGAAATTCAAATTCGGTGTTTCCTGTTTTGGCTCTCAATAGATTTTAATAGTATCACACATGCCCGTTGGAATTCCATATTCTCAGTTACTAAGTTCTGGTCAACGTTCGAGTGTAGGGATTCCATAGTGCGTTCCACTGTCAAAATAATCAATAACATTCTGCAAAAAATGAAAATCTATAACAATAGAACTAAATGGACAAACAGAATTGTTACGTTGCCATATTAAATATTAAACAAGCTCACGTAAATTGACTTTTATACAAAGGTCTGAGGTGCGTACAGGGGGATATTTGGAAAACAGGCCTTCGAAAACCGTTTACTGACACCTGCCTTTGGTACCGTGGCGGGCTTCTTAACTTTTTGAGTTTATCCAACGGCCATCTTTTTTTACTTTCACCACAGGTCTGGTTTCATGTGAAGCAATGGAAGTGAATCGTCTCATTGCTTCACTGCTTGTGCTTGGGATTTTCGCTCAAATTGAAGCAAATGGACAATGTCCACCCCTAACCTCTTTCTATTACATTTTTGGTGAGTACGTCGTTTATCTGTCTGTTTTAAAAGTAAACCTCGAACATCCTACTTCATAAAGAGGCATGCGACTTAGGACATAACGCTGAACCGAAAACCTTTAAGAAGTAATTTTGTCCCACGTAATATCAATCATAGGATCGGGGTTTGAAGGGGAATAAGGAATAAGGAATAACAAAGACGAAGTGAAGAGAATAATGAATAATAAATAACGTTGTATTTGCCTTTTAGAAGAATGAATAATCGAAAAATGGAAATGAGTGGTCTTCGCAGTTTTTCTTTCATATAGTAAACATGTTTATGGAGCAAAACCGTTGAATTGTTTCGTTCCGGACTCTGGCAGTGCTTTAGATCCAGAGATGTTATATAAACGTTGTTTAAATTTTCACTCTATCGATTTGCCGCTATGCATCTTTGTTGTCGTTTACATTTCTCTGAACATCTCCCGCTGGCTCGTCATTGTTTCATTGTACAGTGCACATATGTCACAAGTGACATCCTCACCGGCTCAAAAAATTTGTCTCCAAGGATTCTCAAGCACTTCATGAAACTCTTTTCAAAAGATTTGAAATATTTTGCTAAACCTAAATTTCAACCATTTCTGATGAGTTCTCAACATGTTCTAAGATATTCAAAAATTTAGCAAAAACTATTTTGGAACATTTAGTAAACAATCTCTGAACATTTTTGAACACTTCTTGTAATACAATTTATATACAATATATATCTGTATACAAGTCTGTCAACAACATTTTTTCGCATGCTGTCCATAATAATTTAAGTGAGGACTTTCACGAATATAACACGCGATTCAAACAAACATTCGGAAATCAAATGCGAAAAGAAGATGGGGATATTTGGACCAGTATAATCCTGCTACTGACGCATGCAACACTTTGGACTTGTCAGTACGGGAATCAAAAACTCTGTCTGCTTTTAAAATTGGTCCCTCCCAAGCGAAATTTTAATCTTTTTCTTGCCATTTACCATTTTATACATTGTTTGTAATTAGTAGATTTTTAGATTTTCTTGTATTTTAATAGAATGCATTTCGTGTATTTCTTGGTTTTAGCTTTCCTTGTTTCTTTAATAGGCACACATTTCTTGTAATTAGTAGGTTATATTTAATTTCAGAGGTCCCTTCTGAAAAGCACAAATTATTGTGATGTTGGTAACCTTAACAAAGTTTATTATTATTATTGTTATTATTAATCGCAACTGACGATTTTCTTGTGCAGGCTAGGCTAGTTTTTGAACGTTGCTTAAATTGGTTACTTTGGGAACTCATTCATCCAGCAATTTGGAGTGCGGAATTTATTCATCATAAATCCTTCTCAAATTTGGTCTCTGTTCGATATCGCCAAGAAAAATTTTGTTAGCGCCAAGCTGAATTCAAGTTGTGTAATAATATCTAGATTTCGTTCTATAGAACTGTTTTGTTTATCTGTAACACAGATTGGGTGCTTGAGGATCACGAGGTCCAAACTCACATGGTTCCCAATCAAGACTGGTGCTACGCCCACTGCATCAGAGACAAGCTGCATCGCTGTCGGTCTCTCAACTACCAAATCAAAACAGACACCAGTGACACGAGACACCAGTGTGATATTAACTACTCAACCAAGAACAGACATCCGGGATCTATGAAGCAGCGTCCAGGATGGGTCTACGAGGAGGTTAGCCATTTCGCCACCATCAAAATTATTGGAAATAGAAAACGTCAATTTGCAATTTAAAACCATAAACTAATCAAGACTAAAAAATGATACATTATCCTAATAGAAATAGTTATCCAGAAACCATCACCAAATTTCAGTAAGTTTCTTTCACTAACTACAAATGACTGCCGCAGTGGTACCTTATCATTAGACACCGCGTCTTTCAATAAGCTTTCGATGGTAAAATGTTCCTGGGCAATTTGTTAATTGCAAGTATGATTTTGACGTAAGTCAGTGTGAAACCTGGGGTATCCAAATTAACGAGCCCGCTAACTAAGAGTTAAAAATAAATCAATATCTTACCTTCTTTAGGATTTTTCCAAATTTGGCATTACCACCTACTCGAGTCATCAAAAAAGCCAGCTATATATGTAAGGCTTGTCCAGGTCAGGATGTTTTTGAATATAAAGAGACTTTATTCGAATCCAGTTTCCCCGAAAAAGTTATTAAAACATGAGCATGGGCATAAATATATAGATATAGTTATAGTTATGGATATAGTTATACCTATAGATACGGATACAGCTATAGATATAGATATAGATGTAGATGAGGATGTGGATGCGGATGTAGCTGTAGATCTAGGTCTAGATTCAGATGTAGATGTAGTGGTAGGTACAGGTATAGGTATAGGTATAGTTATAAGTATTGGGTTAGGTATAGGTATAGGTAGTTGTATAGTTATAAGGAGGGGGGAGAGAAAGAGATTGTAAAAAAAGATCATGATCGAACAAGATGAAAAAAATTGTTTGCACGCCTCGAAAATTACAAGATTATAAAGTAAATGCATGAGAAATCAGAAAACAAAATATTGCATCCGAAATATGGCCAAAAAAGCTTTGCACGAGAATTATTCCCCCAACCCTCTGCCCACTCCCACGAAATCAAATGGTCGGCCCCCAAAGATAGACATAAATAAAATATAATTGATCTAACCTTTATACAATGTTGAAAGACTTTCGATGTACGTGATTAAAAATTCTTGTTTTATTCCTACGATCCAGATTAAGGATGCAGATACCTTGCCTTCCCTTGGTAAGTTTTTCTTTTTCATCTTTAAGTTTTAGAATTTTTGAAAATACGTTTCCAGCAATTTGATCAGACTTGTCTACAATCTGAGATTCAAAGGGAATTCAGTAGAACCTGAGAAACTCCTTCCCACAGCCCGCTCCTTATCGACGCCCCTAGAACAATCCAGAATATTTGTTTCCAGTAAAAATTTAATCCTTAAGTGTTCATGGAGGGCGGTCGAACGGAATCCCCCAAAATTTTTCCGCCGTAAAATCTGAAGCTTTTCAGCAATTAAAATGAAACTTGTATTATGTGTAGTTCAGTTAAAGACACATCTTCTGACCGTAATCGGATGACGTCATCATTTATAATTGATGCAAAATTAAATATGCAAATGAAAGTTTGAATCAAGAAGTTAGATTTTTTTAGAAATTTGTTCTATTTTAATTTTTTATTTCTTTTTTTATATATTTTCCCATTTGAGTCTATAAATATATGTTTTCTATTAATTTCAAGGAAATTTGCTGTGAAGTTGCTAAAAATAAAATTTTCGAAAAATCTAAGATGGCGGCCAAGATGGCGGACATGTTGTCCAATGACTGTTGATATAGCAACAGTTCTTAATTAAAACTTGATTGATGTCATGGAAAGTAATTTAACAGCAAGGCCAAAGCTGTTTGCATGCCAAATGGCAAGCTTTTATCTGCAACCTTCTCGAAAATCCAAACGACACCCCCCCTCCCCCATAAAAGTTGGTGTTCCTCCAAATTTCCTAAACGTTTAAGGGTTAAGGAACACTTCCATTGTACTTAATTAGTATTCAAAACAATCTATATCGCTGTAGTGGCTTAGCTCTTAAATGTTTATTGGGGGGATGGGGTTGGTTATTTGAACCAACCCACCCCACCCCCCCGAAAATCTGAAGCGTTGCACCAATTAAAGTGAAACATACAGTGCTCATTTTTTAGTTGATGCAAGTTAATTATGCCAACTAAAGTTTGAATAAGAAAACGGATTCTTTACAAAATTCATTCTATTTCTTCTTTTACATTTTTCTTGAAAATACTTTTTATTTGAGACTATTAATACAATTTTCAAAAAAATCCAAGACGGCGGGAAGATGGCGGACATGATGTCGATTTACTGTTGCTGTAGCAACACTTCGTAATTAAAACTTGGTTGTTGTCATGGAAAGTAATTAGCAAGGCTAAAGCCGTTTGCATTCCCAATTAATCTGTGATCATTTTGAAAATCATAGGTGGTACAAAAAAACAACTGCCCTACCATAAACGTGACGTTTCTCCAAAAATGAAAATACCTTAAATCTTTAAGGGTTAGAGATTGTTCACTTTGATTTAGAGAATATTTATGATGAAATGATTCTAGGAGATACTCACTCCTTCATTTTTCTTTTAAAACCAGATCGTGTTGTGGTAAAAACTGAAATGTCTGATTTAATAGTCGAAGTTGAAGAGGAGGTGACCATTGTTTGTACTGCTGGCGGACAACCAAAACCAACAATCAGCTGGGAAAAACTTGGTGGAAAACTCAGTAGTGACAGTAAGATAAAAGAAGGAAAACTAACTCTGGTACATGCTCAGTTGTGGGATGAGGGAACTTACATTTGTGAGGCTACAAATGTAATTAACACACCGAGGTTAAGGTAACAGTAGTCCCTAAGGTTGGGATTAGGACCAAATTCACGCCTCCTCAAGAAATTGAGGTAGTCAGCGGTTCCCGGATCCAATTTGACTGTCAAGGTACCCGGTACAGTAGTGTCACATGGCAACGTGAAGGTGGCGATCTACCGACAGGTCATCTGTTACATGCACTGGTTCTCCTGAACGTCTCTGATAATGACTCAGGTGTTTATCTGTGCAAAGTCAGCACAGTTTTCAGATCAATCAACACCACGACAATGGCCAAGGTTACCTACCGGTCCTGTAGTCACCTGAAGGCAGCCTTCCCGTCTAAAATCTCTGGTAACTATGATATCGACCCTGATGGGGAGGGGGAAGGAAAGTCTTTTGTAGCTTACTGTGACGTGGTGTCCAAGGACGGTATTGGCGTGGCAGTTATCAGTCACGACAAGAAGACCAAAGAACGCGTGAAAGGCTGTGATCCAGATGGTTGTTTCAGATGGGACGTGACGTACACCAACGTGACACTCACTCAGCTCGCCAGCCTCACAATAGTCTCCTCCCACTGTGAGCAGTTCATCATGTTCGAGTGCGTGAATGACCTGATGTTCCTTCAAGCAAAATATGCTTGGTGGGTATCACGTGACGGTAGGCCCATGTACTACTGGGGAGGAGCAATACCTTATAGTGGGAGGTGTGCATGCGGAATGACGAGCACGTGTGAGGGCGGAGGAGGGTGTAACTGTAAGAACTGGGGTCCTCGAGGATGGCGTCACGACAGTGGACTGTTAACAGATAGGTTCAGTCTGCCTGTAACCCAGCTGCGGTTTGGAAATGTGGAGAATGACCAGGAAGAGGGTTACTACACATTGGGAAAGTTCGAGTGTTATGGGAACATCTCGATTACAGGTATTTAACACACTTATAATGTTAATGATATGTTATTCTTTCATAACTACGGTTTAATATCAAAATATTTATTGTGAAAATAGAATTATTTATCCCATGACGAATACGAGTCGCCAGAGGATGAGGCTGTTGATTTGGTCATTGAAGCACTGTCACTGGAAGATGTCGAATCTGACGCTGGTGATTTCTGTAGGACGATGTTTATTGATCCCTTCTAGAAAGATACCATTCTTTTGATTATTGTAATGGAGAGGCAACTCTAGCTGTTTTATTGTAACATTTCCATTTGATCTGGGGTTCTCAGCACACAAGGGGTTTTCCTTGCATTTCCAGCCTCCATAAATTTCCAGCCTCTACATAAATTTGTAAATCCTCGTTTCTTAGCTGATTCACCGAGTCCACAATTCCTGAGAAGTGTCCTTTCCAATTCCTTAGGACTGCAATTCAAAGGCATTGACAGTTTACCTCTCGTGTAACGAGAATGATGAACAATTATCTTGGATTTGATATCCTCATTGTACTCCATTTGATTCTTTGCCCGATCATGTGCAAAAACTTCAATCCCGTCCTCAGGGCGCAGTTATCCCTGGGAACGAGGTTTGCACCCTCTGACGCATCTCGCATGTCATGAAAACCACTGTGCATAAAACTCACTTTTTGGCGCCCCGAGAGACTCTGGCACAACAAAGTGGAACATAGATAGACAAAAGTTCATTTATTGGAAGTCTTTTAAGAGTTATTATGTACGAGAATCGGCGAGTGCTATAAAAAATATTGTTTCCCATTCCCAGTCTCTAGATTGATTTTCCCAATCCCAGTGGCCAAATCCTACTCCCAGTGTATCAAAATGCCATTTCCCACTGTCAGAAAAATCATGTGCAAATCCCAATTCCCATTTTACCCCTTCAGGACCCCCAGTTATGCATTATGCACCAACTGTGCAATTATATTACGGCCACACAGTATTGCTGTGCTAATCGAAATTTCTCTTACTTACTATATTATATATCACTTAGAATGAATGATCGAAAATTGTATCATCATTCTGGTAGAAAATAAACCCTTTGTGTGTAGCAGATCATTATTATGTTCTTATTGGCTGGGGGCTGGATGGGACAGCTGGAGAGAAAATATTTCTGTCTCGATCACGATAGTCGGACTTCACTCTGCTAGATCAGTAAGTGACTTCGAACAAAAATATTTCCAGTTCGGACCAATCTTTTTTAGTCAATAAGTATTTTATAATATGATGGATTGTGCTGGAGAAAAAGCTAATTTTTAAGCTACAAATCCTTCAAAAAGTTACCAATCGGTGTTGAGTGATTTTTATAAAGATTATTGTATGGAACTCGAACCAAATTATAGTTGGTCTCGGATTTTTCGGTCTCGGATTTTTCCAGTCTCAGATTTTCAGTCTCGGATTTTAGTTAGTCTCGGATTTTTTAAACTTGAATAACTTT
>JAOEHT020418649.1:0-17273 GCA_025448195.2 Parazoanthus atlanticus | reverse complement strand
GAAGAAGAAGAAGAAGAAGAAGAAGAAGAAGAAGAAGAAGAAGAAGAAGAAGAAGAAGAAGAAGAAGAAGAAGAAAGTTGTCCTGTACATATGTGGTACTTTATGTAAAGCAATATGACCGGAACTTACCGCTGGCGTGACATCTGGCTCCCTGATTGACCCGTGACCCGTATTCCGGCAAACTAACAAAGGTAATGCGTGACGTTTTTGGCAGGGGGGACTTCAGTTCTAGCAGTGCTACGTTACGTGGAAGGCTCTTGGTTCTTATGACAATTCTTTTCACTCCAATTCCTATGCTGTGATTGGTCCCTGTGATATCAAGAGTGACTTCAGTTGAATTTTGTTACAGAACGACATAATATCTTCGTCAGTGATAACGCCAGGTAAAAGACAACTGATTAGAAATATACGTGTTTTTGCTAATTTTTGAGCTACCATTGTTTCTATTTATATCCGACTTTTGGTTGAAAACATATCTCTGGCCTGTAGTTTGGGTTTGGGCTACCACCGATCAACGACAAGAAATTAACCGTCTGCGTGTCTGAAGACGAATGGAACAGATCACAAATCACTAATCACAGATCTGCCGACAAGTATATTTTGTGATTAGAACATGGCTGCTCAGTGAAATAAGACTTTATTGGTGGAAACCTACATACATTTCAAGGTGACTGACAACCTTAACGGCTGTGCAGCAGTTACACAATGGTAGTCAGACTTTGTTTTTTTTCGTCGGCGTGCAGTCATGGTGAAAATCAAGGGTTCATCAACCCATTTCGTTGTTTTTCTCCTTCTTCAGTTCCTTGTTTTACCTTTTGTTATTACATCTCATAAAAAGCGCGAATTCTTGTGATATGCATAAAAAAGGCAAAATGAAGGGAAACTTAAATAAACACTAGCTAGCGAGAAGCGTTAATGAACCACAGGGGTGTACATGACGAGTCCGTATTGAGCAGTGACGAAAGTTGTCAAAATCATTCTAATTTAGTAAGTCAGAATATCAGGTAGAAAGTCAGTAGAAAAAATAAAGAAAAAGGTAATCAGTTGTCTTAATTCGTCAGTTTTGGCTCAGCAGCAAGACTGGCACTCACAACGTCAGCTTTACATCCAACCTTACGGAGGAAAACATAACATATCAACCTTTGGTGATCAAACAACATATTAAGCTTACTCGCAAGAAAACGCAGAAACCGTTTGGTTTGAGAACTAGTTTCCCAACCTGCTTAGGCTCACTGTCTTTGGAAATTCATAGTAACATTACTCATATAACTTTGTCGATCACATATCAACTACAAGCTTAATGACTGTGAATGCGAAACGAGAATCGAAATCAAATATGACAATAATAATAATAAATAATAATAATAATAATAATAGTTATAATAGTAATAATGACAATGGAAGTGAATTATACAAGAAACTTCAAAATATACTATGCCCATAGTAAAAAAATAAAAAAACAGGTGAAAATGAAAAAAGCAGGCTCCAGATTAAAAAGTACGTTCAACAAATGCGCATGCGTACCTGACACAAGGAAGTACCTTGAAGGATCTGTGCGCCCACTGATACACTGCGCAGCGGCAATTGCCCACCTTTCATTGATAAGAGAGGCTTGGCAAACGTGACGTCGGTCGAAGTTTAGGGAAAACTCCCAGCTCCACGAACTACTGGGATTCTTTGAGTTGCTCGCACCCCATCGAAAACCGTGCACAGCTAATGGAGGGAGATGAGCAATGAATAAATTGCTGCAAGACGGTTTTGAGAAGCCATAGGGCTCATGAGGGCTGGTGAGAGCTCATGAGGGCTCATGAAGGCTCGTGAGGGCTCATGTGAGAGGCACAGGGTCCAATCTGAACGTTTTGAATGGGAGCACCAAACGAACGCTGAAAGTTCTTGAATAGCAGTTACGAATTTGAAAACAAAGTTGTTGGTAAAACTGTTTTCGTTCGAACGCAAAAGGCCCCCGTGCCCTTTCCCCTGGATTCGCCATTGCTGGAACTCATCATAACTTTATGTACTTATATGGTACCTAGTACTACAAGCTAAAGATGGGTTGGACGAGTATAATTAGTTGATGAATAATTAGGTTATTGAGAAGTATGACAGAGGATAGAGCTTGGCAAAGTCACTCTTTAGTGATACCAGAATTCAGCTCCGTTCGGTACTAAGAAGGACTCGCTTGCGCTAATGCAAGTATACAGCTAATTAAAAAGACGTTGACATCTGCAAAGGGTAAAACCACGCACGAAAGGAATTATGGGAGCCCTATCGGAAAATTTGGGATGGGGCAGTGGTGTAAAAAAGAGATTGTATGCTTTAATTTATTCCGCTATTGCTCAGGAACTCGAAAGATAGGAGACGACAGTAGCCTCGAAATACTCATATATTTATGTCCTAATTCAGTATATAAGAAACCAAGGCAAAGTGAACTTTTTCTTATTTACTCTTGAAAGTGGAAATCAGTTGTGCTTATACGCTTGCCACGTCACCATAAAATCCTCCTTTGAGACCAGTGATGGTCGCTTTTGAGTGTCATATATCAAGTCGCGCAACCAGTGAGGTATATAGGAAAAGATAATATAAATAGCTGCCAGAACTCGCGCAACTATGCAGTGATTGTGTATTCATCACTCCATCTACCCAAACGGTCCCAGAAAGCAATGCTACAAATGCTAATTTTACAAGAACGAACAACACACAATCATTAGCGGTACAAACCGTGATGAGAACAGGACAATAGATTTTCCTTATCGCATTGTTTTTTGGATGAGATAAAGTCACATGCATTGTGCAAAAACAATAGTGTTCGGAAGATTGTTAATGATGAATTGTCTAAAACATTCGTTAGAGCAGTGCCTTCTGGGACCGCTTGGGTAGACGGACCCAGTCCTTTTGTAGTTTCAGGAATGGTGAATAGGAAAAACTGACAAGATGCATATGGCAGAATGTCAACGTCGTAGAATTCCTTAGAACGGAAACACACTATCACTAACATTTTTACGGATTTGTGCAATTGTGGAGCCCGGACTTTTGTGTTATGATTGTAAAACAAAAAATTACCGTTTTCCACAAGAAAAAATGTTTTTCAGTCATTAAGAACGCATGACAGTAGTTTCGCTTTAAAGAAAACCTTGGAATATAAAAATATATCTTTTGTTATACCTATTTATCAAAATATCTTTTCTATTTTCATTGGCCAACGCACGAAACGTCAGCTTTCCAACCAACCTTTGTTGTGGTCAAACCATACAATTGGCTCATTTGCGGTGCCTACGCAAAAAGCAGTTCTTCTAGTATCTGCAGTATTCTTTTGTAGTAGGTGATAAAATGCGATGGCTTATTATCACCTTTGTAATGCACTTTCATTGTTCAAAGTTATTGGTTCGTAACAGCCACTTGAGAAATCTCACAATATGTGAGCAAGCTATTACATGCGACTCAATTGCCCAGTAGTATTGCATCATTCTCAAACTCGTATTTTTTGAATGAACCGATTGGAATGTTCTTATTAATGTCTGAGAAATTGCGACATTCTCTCAGTTTTAATCTGACGTGCCCTCTCGAGATCCAAGGTTATGCAACGGTATTTGAAGAATTTCGAGAAGTTTTTCATTGAAGAGGGTCCGGTGTTTCGAAACGCAGATATTGCTATTGCTATAATTATCAGTATTAACGACATGACAAAAATGTGCTAACTCACCGGACATATGTTTCTTAAATTGTTCGTCACCATCAAACCACGACCTCAAATCTAGCGAAAAACATTAACTGAAAATCTTGGCTAGATATTTCTCAATGTTTAGAGTAGTTACGACATTCTCTCAGGCCCTCTCGAGTTTTAAAATTATACAACGCTATTTGAAGAATTCTTGATAAGTCCTTCACTTAAGAAGGTTCGGTTCCACCTTTCGCATGTTTTGAAACCCAGATATTATTGTTGATGTGAATATCGATGACATGGCTAAAATGTGATTACTCGCAGGACGCCTGTTTCCTGAATTTTTTATCATCGAAACCACGACCTAACCTCAAAACTAGCGAAAACCACGTTTTCTCCGCATTCACTGAAACCCTTGGCTTGATATTTGTCCATATTCTCAAGGCACAACGAAAAAGCAGGCAATATAAAATAAAGTCCTTTGTTAAGAACCCTTTGTTGAGACAAATTAATACTGGTTACAAACTGAGAATAGAATGAGCAGCAAAAAGCTAAGATGTGGAAATAGTTCTACTAACGTACTATAGGAGCCAGAAACTGTGACTGGACAATGTTTTCAAAAGCGTACAATGGCTCCGACAGGTATGCCCATTTTGAAAAAGAAAGCAAGAAAAAAGCTGGAGTTTTCTTAACTCAAACTTTTGCTACAGAATAATTTTATCAGTGACAAGCTTGACCGCTAAAACCAGCAGTTACATGGTAGAGGCATCAAACGAAAGCATATTGCTCTCCGGCAAGATGAGTACTTTAGGAAAACGACTCAGTTAAAGAAGTAGCTCTTCTAATCAGGAAAAGAACTAGATCATTCTGGCTCCTTCACACGAAGACACATTCAAAGTTTGACCGCTAAAAGAGATGTCAAACGAAAGCATGTTACGATCTCCGGACAAGATGAGTACTTTTGGGAAACGACTCTGTTATAAACGTGGTTCTTCTATGCAGAAATACTAGATCTAACTGGCTCCTTTACTCGAAGACACATTCAAAGTTTAAAATACGAAGTAAGTTTAAACTGGAACTTTTTGCTTGCTGCGTTTTCAAACCATTTAGGAAAATAAAAAACTTTTCATTGTATAGTCTACAGCGAAGACATTGCTTTCTCATTAACCATCCTTGCTCTCCAAAACAAAAAACGTACAGCTATTCTATCGTCTATTGTCGCTTGGCTCAAACGTTAGAACATATTTGTTTCTGAGAAATCGCCGTTACCAAAATTACTGAGCAATACAAAGATTATGGAGTTAGGAAATAAGAGAGAGACAAAGATTATGACTCATTCAAGATTTGCTCTCAAATAACTAGTAATCAAAACAAGTCTAATCTACTTGTTAATAATTTATAACGACCGAAAATTACTCACTCTCTTGTCGCGAGACGCCCGATATAACTGCGACTGTAAAAACTAGAAATATGTTTGTGAAATTGAACATCTTTTAGAAGTATAGCTTGAAGAAAACTCTGTCTTGTCAGCGGGTACAGTTGTTGTTAGCCTCGTGTTTTTATCTGAAATGATAATTTGGTTGCTGGCTTGGCCTTTATACTTTTTGTTTTCAACGTCAAAGGCTGAGAGGAATATCGCCTAGAGTTCCGCACACTCATTATAATGACGTAAACCCTGCTTCTGTCCATCCAATTAACTTAAGTTAGTTGAGAATATTTTGATTGCAGATATTTATTCCGGTATTATACACCACTTGATGGTGTCTCCCTCAGTTTGGCCCTTACTAAGAACCAAGTTTTATGAGTGAAAGATAGTTATGTCATCCAAATGGAAGTTATTTGACAGCGCCTATTTCAACAGCGGAATCGTGTCAACTGCTCTATACTAAATTACCGAACAAATCAATAATTGCGATCAAGAAGTCGGATATTGACCAATTTCCTGGGCTGCGCTATCTCCGGGTGGGCTTATCATTGAAGCAAACAATTTCTCGCATACAAATAACACTGACATTGTTTTAAAGTATCAAAAAACTCAAACGGATACTAGATCGAGCTTAGTTTGAAGTAGTCCAGTACCGATATATATGATTGGGTTGTATTAAAGTTAAAATCAGATTGAAAAAGATTAAGACATGTTCTAGCTAATGTTACAAAATAAGGGTAATTTTGAAACGAATTATTGCCTTTTTCCAAAAAAACACAGTTAAATGCAGTTGATACAGATTCGATAAAACGAGGAGAAAGGTCTTTGTTAGTGGAATTGATCGTAAGTCATAGAACGGCTTAAAAATTAGTCGTAAAAATTTAAAATTAAAGAATTTAACCGTAATAACGGTAACTGTATTCTAAAACCGTAAGTCCAAAAAACACCTCAAATGTGACCGTAAAAATTCGATCTGTTTATTTTACTGTTTGCCGTAAAATTAATTCCACCCCCATCCACCCCATTATGATTCTCATCTAAAACACCATTAATATTTAGAATTTCAACGTATATAGCAAAAAAATATAGTAAAATCTTTGTATATCTGCTTATATATTCAACTGCCAAAATTTTCTTTAAAGAGTATTGTATCTGTTTAGCTGAAGTATATTCAAACGGTCTTCTGGAAAAGTTATAAGCTGTTAGATTCAGTAAGTCGTTCAAGTTTCCTTCACCAAATTAGTTCCAGTCAGTAAATTTAAGGATTTGTTACGTTCAAGAGCAAATCTGATGATTTCATCGGCGATACGGTTTTTCAACGACAGAAAAACATCAATGCTTATCGATTAAAACACGAGAGTCAATTTAATGTATCGGACTATCGATGTCTTAAACATCCGCTTTTTTAAGACAGGGAAACTTGACGTCGTATAATTTTCAGATTTTAAGACGCTGATACATAGGACAAACGCTGATTATCAGGTTTAATCCGGAGTACTTCTGATAAACAAACAAAGTGCAAGTTGTTGCAATCGCTTTATTTCAATATTTGAAAATTTACTGAGTAGCTGGTCAAATAAGAAAAAGACACAAGATCCGCGAGTTGTTTGTTGTGTATATACAGTTCGCGTGACATCGAAGCCAATATCAGATCGGCTTTTTCGGTCTAATTCTAACTTGGTATTCTTATCCCGGTACTCATTAGTAATATTGATAATGACAAGATATATATTTATCATCCACATCAAAGTCTCTATAAAACGAAGAAATACACTCTAGCTTTATATGAACACAGAGGCCCCGCTTTGAAAATTGAAGAACAAGTTTACTGACATCTCAGGCTCGATCACCACCTCAGATCCACAAAATCTTATTTTAATTTTCAACTAGAACAGTTAGTTTATGTATAAATATAAAAAGATGAAGCTCCGGCCGAAATTATATCTAGCTCCCATAAACAAAAAAAGTGTACACAGGGAAAAAGATAAGGGTTTTAGTTCCAATTTTTGACACTTAAGTTGTGGGTAGCAATCATTGCGGTGAAGATGAATTCGGCCGGATCGAGTATAGTTTCGAGTCCAGTTTTATTTCTCTATATACTCATTGCAAATTAGTTTGAAAAATCCCTCCAGGATGAACTAATAAAAAAATCTTGCGTTGTGTTCTTAAACAAGAAAATTTCGTCAGTGCGCTGTGTTTGTGAACACAGCGGCGGCACGCGAATTCCATGACGTCACCTGCTGATTGCCGGGCAAGAAATATATATACTTTCATATTACACCCCAGTAGCTATGCGCGTCTTCCTTGTTCCAAAAACAAGATCTTATTTTTATTGAAAGTTGAAACACACCGACCGAGGAGGAAGTTCGTCATAAAGATGAAGCAAAGCAAAGGAGAAAAACAACAACAACAACAAGCACATCAACAACGGCCAATATCGAGCCATTGCTATTTTCAAACTGACCTTCGCCAGATAGTTCATGTTAATCCACACAGGATGGCTGGGTTTGTCACTATTTTCTATTCTTGCCTTGTGAATTCTGTGTATTGTATTGTCGTATAGCGTTCAAATATATAGATTCAATTCCACCCCGGCGATCAGAACGTTCTAGCGTACTTCACTACTTGGTCGACTGCTGTTTTGGAATCTAGCGATATTTAACCCTTGGCATACTGGAGATTTTTTTTAACATAACCAAAGTTCCGTTGGTCCGACAATATATATTTGGTTATCAAGGGGACTTAAAAATAGGAAGCATAAACATGATACCGATTCATAGTTAACATGTACGAAAACCGCAAAACTAATATTTGTTGCTCGTTTCTTGATGCACATGTTTTCGTTCTTATCACGGTTTTTCGCAAACGTTGTCAATAGCTCCAGGGAAACTTTAGCTTTACAAAGGCAGTAACGAAATATGCAAGTGCTCGTTTTTATGTGATAATGACACTATATTTGGCTCTCTTGTTCTGCACGTCTTGTTTGTACTCAGATATTAGGAAATATAAGGTTTATTTTACCTTCTTGTGCTTAGTACACTTTATAAGCCAAACATTAACGCCCACTCTAGCTATGTGCTTTAAACCTGCACAATTAATACGGTTTTGCTGTGGGCGCAAACGGTTATGCGATGTTTTGAAAAGTAAAAGAGTAAACGACACCGCATTGATTACAGCTTGAACACTTTTGCTAATTACAAAAGAGACTTGGTTATCATAGTAATCTTTATTTATACTTATGGCAGTTAAAACTAAATTAAGAGATATTTCCATTGATTGAAAATTTACATTCACATTAGTTAAGATGAATCGCACGCTCTCTCTCACCCCACGCACTCACTCGCTAACATATATGTAGTAAAATTTGAGAATCTCTGTGTCTTTGCTTTTAAAACGCTGCTTCCAGATGGCCCTGGGCGAAGATGGTAACCGTGGCTGGAGGAGGTGACGGACAAGGATGACAGGATGTTGTTGAGATGAGCCAACTGATTGTTTGTTTTTGGTTGTAATGTTTTCGCTCAGAGCTGCCCTCAGTCTTTTGCTAAGAGGCAACAGGTTGGTGGCTTCGAGGCAGTCATTGTTAGAAAGTTCGTTTGGCCAAAAATAGCGCGCACGAGCGGCCCTTTCTTCAGGGCACCATTTCAATTGGTTATGTTGCAGATTTCCCCAATGCGGTAAATACAGTAGAAATCCGCGTGATAAGAACTACCAAAAACAAAGAACATAAGGCTTGGCCGACTAAGGATAAGGTTTTAGTACTTTGCACCTATACATAGGTAACTTGGGTTCTTATTCAAAGGATCACTGTCAAAATTTCCTTAGACAGCCTTGGATATCGACAAGCATTATGAACTGTCATTCGATGTGTATTTATAACATAAAGTCAGAGCCATAAAATAGTTATTGTTAACTGTTGCACTACCAGAAACAGCAAGCAATGATATTTTTAGTGTTTTCCTTAATCTTCTATCAAAAATGATCAAGTATCTTTTACAATAACCTAAAACCCTTAATTATCATTTAGGGTGAAAAAAAAACCCTGGTTTTTCATTGTCTGCGTTTGTGACTGAGTAAGCTGAATATGTGTTTTGATCAACAAGGTTTGATGTGACCGTAGAAGGTTAGTTTTGAAAAAAACCCTGTTTTTTTGCTTTGGCGAGTAAGCCGGCTGATGATGGGTTTTGATCAACAAGGGTTGATATGGTGTGTTTTTCGCCGTAAGGTTTGGTGTTAAACTGACGTTTCGAGCTGTTAGCCCTTCTGCTCTGACGAAGGACTAACGCTCGAAACGTCAGCTTTACACCAAACCTTACGGCGAAAAACACACCATATCAAGGTTTGATAAGGTATGTCTCTCGCCGTAAGGTTTGCTATAAAGCTGACGGTGCGAGCGTTAGCCCTTCGTCAGAGTAAACTGCTCTGACGAAGGGCCGGCTAACGGGTCAACGCACGAAACTTCGGCTTTACGTCCAACATTACGGCGCCTTGATGATCAAACCAGAGATAAATATAGGAACTTGTTTATCCTAAGGCTAGCCAAGGTTCCTATAAGCGGGTTGTTACTGTATTATGCGAATATAACGAGCATCTAAGGAATCATAATTTTTGGAATCTGTGATCGTTAGAAGTTCGTTTTCTCCTTTTCATTTTTGCTCACTTATGGAGCGTGGCTCCGCTTAAAATGTTCTACAATTGTGTCTGAGACTTAACTGCGCCGCATAGATTTTACGAATGCCCTTAATTATGCGTCCGTTTGGGAATAGGAATGCGTTCGGGAAAATTTCAACTAAAATACCCTATCGAAGCGGTATACAATAAAAGACAAAATATTATATCGGGATTAAGAATTAGGATGAGCCTTGAATGAGCTTAAAGATACAGCATGCGGGTGTTTATATTTTGACAGAAACTTATTGCACAAGTAAAGGGACCAGAGTTTTATTCCATGTATTTCCATGCCGGAATCGAATACAGCCAATCGAGTGCGCCCCAATGATCAGGTAGTGATCTGGGCCCGTTAGCCTTAACCTATGGGGTTAATACTTCAACCTATGGCTTTGGTTTACGGTTATTGTAAACTAAGGGTACAGACTTTCATTTCTGGTTTACGTGACCTGGTTTCCTTGGAGTGTTTCATCCATACTTTAGAAAGACCGGACTGCGTGGGCCTAGATGAATTAATTCAGTTTAGCATGTTAGCAATATACAAATATGTATAAGGCGACTATGGTTAAAAATTGTTGACTGATAAAAATTAATTAAAAAACAATTTGTATAAAATTGTACCCAACGTTCGACTGAACATTCATCCGTCCTCTACAGTGGCCCATAAGTGCCAACACAAAATATATTTCCCAGTACAAAAATACTGGGAAATATATTTTTGTACTGGGAAACATATTTTTGCTCTGGGAACTATACTTTTGTACTGGGAAATATATTTTTGTACTGGGAAATAAATTTTTGTTCTAGGAAACAAATTTTTGTACTGAGAAAATAGATTTTTGTACTAGGAAATATATTTGCGTTGACACTTGTGGGCCACCGTATTCCTCAGAGGTAACAGTGAAAATAATAAACATTTTGGCAACACGCTTATGAATTTGACGACAAATCGGAAATTCGACCTCTTTTGTCCCACGAGGCCAAGTACAAATACAATTTTATACAAACTGTTTTTTTAAAAAATAACTTTCATCAGTCAACAATTTTTAATCAGAGTAACCTTAATTATACATATTTGTATATTGCGAACATACAACAACCTGGTTACAGCAATAGTTTTAACATCAATATAACATATCGCTTAACTCCAGGTTAGATTTAACACACTTTCGAACAACAACCGGGCCTGGTTTGTTTACTTTCAGATCTTTTTTTCAGTTACTGTCGTCTGTACCAATTTTCTTAAGGTGTCAAACCAGAACGCCACAATTCAATTCGCAACACTGAATGTCTGGCGGTTCTTCTGTTCGGACCGATAAGAACGTCATGGTATCAGTGATCGGACAATACCCGCTCAATTTGAACTTCCTGTCCAAAGACGCAACCTTGGCAAAAAGAAATTCGAGCCAATTTGTCCCTCGTCAAAGCCAGTAGCTTTACTGATGATTGGGTACTTCCTGGTTCAGGAATCCAACTTAAACACGACGGAATGAGCTAATCGCACAAATATGACATTCTACACTCCAAAATAGCTTTATCCGCAGGCAATTCTAATAGTTATAAAGCGGAACTCTAAGCGGATATGGCGAATGATTGCAAAGAAACCTGAAGCAAAATGAGCGGCGACGCCCATTGCCTCGAGCGAGTCGCCGAGCGAAGCGTGAAGGGGACTGAGGGCGAGAAAACCGTAGGATCGTAGTTGGAACTTAGATGCAAAGAATTATCTGTTGAACACAGGTTATAGCTTCCGGTCTTGTTGGTCCAGTCATATCGATTTTCGGCTGGCAACTCTCGTTTCCCTCGTTTTCTTTGCCAGCCCTCGCTTGCCTCCTATCCATATAACAATATTTGACTCTAGTCTCATTAGCTCTCATTAGCTCTCATTAGCCCTCATTTACCAATACTGAACAGGATTGCTGTTATTTTCCAATCAAATGGCTGATTAGAGTTGCTTGCGGAAAAGGCTCTGTCGAAAAATAGATTACTGAACTTGCTCAATACAATTAAACAATGCTGTTATGTTTAGGAGTGTACGTGGGGGCTTCTTACAATGGGATGAATTGATGCTTGAGCGCTCAAAAACTTGAAAACGTTTTGGCGGAGTGCTTCCAACATGCCGCTGCCTTCAGCAGCCAGCATTAAAACTTTTAACTTGAATTCTCTTGATGTCAGGAAACGACGTCGACATTTGGCAGCAGTCATTATCTGCTCGCCAAACTCCACCGGGGAAATGTACAAAAGCTATTTGCAAAGGCTGACAGTTTGTAAATATTGAAAAGTTTCTAGCTTAAACACATTTTTATGGCTCAGTCCCCCCGTCTCCGTTACAGTTGTTTGATAAAAGCCTCTAAAAACCGGAATCTTTATAATATTTCCATATAAATATGCAGCGGCTGACACATTAAGCACAGCTGACCATGCAGAGGCGGTCTGTCGCGCCTGAAGGCGAGCTTCCCGCTGCAGGAGCGCGAGTGCGAACTTGAATTTATTTTGTGGGCAATGAAAACTTTGGGCAGGAACTGAATTTGTAGTGTCAGAAGACGTCAAACAATTAGCAAAGCAGGCAAGTGGCAAATATGCAGTTTTTCGAAAATTTTGACGGAGCACTGAATCGAGTGAATTTTACGAGCATTTGTTCCAGTAATCTACATTTTACTTTGAAATTGAACGAAATGCTTAAAATCGTTTCAGTAAATTGTATTAAGTCGGCCGAGATCAAACAAGCATGCATGAATGAGGGGCACGGATGCATGAGAGTCTATGAGTCGGATGAAGGTTAAATACTCTCATTCCTATTTGACCGCCATTTCTCGTGTACTCTCCTCAACTTTCTTGCGTTATCATTGACTTAGACGACTTTGACATTTTTATGAATCGATAAGCGTTTCTTACGTTTGTTGAGAGGTTCTTGGCAGCTCTCGTCGACTCTCGTCTCATACGATTGAAAGTCGATGAGATTGCCATTTGGTGACACGCAAGAGGCTTGAACAACACAACCCCAGAGGGTACCCCCAGGGGGTACTCCTCAATCATTTTTGGTGGTGGTAGAGGAAGAGGGGGGGAGGGAGGGGAGAGCACGGTAGGCTTCGTGAAACCAAAATTATGTGAATTTCACCACCCAGTTTCAGCCTGACCTGGCGCTAAACTTAATACTTGTTTTCAGGGGCGCAAAATGTCGTTCATACGCCTAATAGCACATTGATACCCAATTTCAGACTCAAATATCAAAATCTATGCCCAATATCTGATCAAAACGTCTCGAAAATTATAACTTTGGTGACGCATTTACGTCTATAGCTCATGTAAGGCATCTGTCGTCAATCCAGCTATCCGCCAGTCCCCTGGTCTTCTATGGAAATAAAATCCGTCGGAATATATATATGCCCGTTTGCATAAATAAAAGCCCACATTCCTGAGAATCTTTTTAAAAGGCAGACTGTTTAAAGAAAACCTGGATTTTAACAACCAAGAATCGGTTATCCGCATGCATGTTCTAACAAAAACATGAAAAACAACACATGAATCTGTCCTTTCAACTATGGGTAGATTTTAAATATGACCTTAAAGCTAAAGCGTTTTTGAATACATGTAATTGTATTGGTGAAGCGCTATATAAGTTAGAAGTATATTATTATTTAATCAGTATTATTTAATTTCATTATTACTAAACGGAAAATAAACGTTAGCTTTTGTTGATAACTTTCAAGTCATTCTGATTAATGAATCAGAGAGAGAAAAAGAGCGGAGAACGTTCTTAAATTCGCTTTTCTGGACTTTTGAGTTAAGGACATCTATGTTGCCAAATTGAGCCGTTTTTAAACGAAATATGCATGCATCAAGTGTTAACCGGACGCTATGTTTAACATGAAGTTGCTGTCCGGTTATCGGTTAAAATAAACTTCAATTCTGGTTAGAACGTAATCGAAAACTGTACAATTTTTTCTGTAGACTTTCATTCCATAAAACGCTGACGTTATAAATTGTAGCCTGAGCTTGTTCTTAGCTTGTTCTTAATTTTGGGCAAATCTCAGCCTGGGTGTTCTCATAACGTTTGTTCTTATAAAAATAAAAGCGTGTATCCAGTTTAATTGTAGATTTTTGCGGAAATATATACTTGACCTCGTGAAAAACCGCGCGCCCCTCGAATTAATCCAAAGACATTACATTTTCAGGCTAAACGGTTGCCTAAATGTTTCCGGCACTTTATGTAATGGGAGAATTAAATTATCTGAACGAGGCGATAGGAAAATTTCTTAGTTGGGCAAAAATAATTTGTATTGTAAAGTTCTTATGCAACACGATTTTATCATGTTCTATTTTATTCAATGACATCCAGATTTTACCAGATCTTCCAGGGCAATTATTATATTTCACTGGGAGGTCACAGGCTGAACTCTTATCAATTCACAATCGAGCCGGAAAGTCCAAATTAGGTTCGTTTCGACATTAATTGGCTTATTTCACCACAACAACAATTAAGTTATTATTTCAATCGTAAAAATCATATCGTAGCTTTATGTAAGCATCAAAATATGGTTTGTTTACATTTTGTTTTGCTCTACTTCAATCTCACAATGCAACAGTAGTACGTCTTTTGAGCGCGTGTATTGCCACTCATCCTGCTGTAGATATATTAGATCTATATTTCATAAGATCATCGACAGTTTTAGTAAACAAGATTACTACTTAATTTAAGTTCCAAAGTTGTAGTATGGAGTTTGATCAAGTGTGGCGTCATAGTGAGATTGAGAGATTATTATACGATAAATGGAGGCTCTTGAAAAAAGTTAATTCGAGTGGTAGCGCGTGCGGTCAAGTACATGAAACAAAAGAAAGTGAAATGAGCCCTTGTCGTCCAACTGACCGCCTGATTAATTCTTTTACATAACGCGTAACCTAGGAAAACAAACAAATAAACGAACAATCAAACAAACAAGGTAATTGGGCAGGCAGTGAATACTTATATTAGATAATTAATAAAATACAATAAAATACAAAAGCCATTTCCGTAGTTTTTCCCAGTTTTAAAACATGGATATCGCTCTCAGTAAACAGTTAAAGACAATTACGGTCTGCATGCACGCTTAATTAAGAAATCGAAATTACTTCTAGAACTTTAAGTTTGTTCGTTCGACATATTAAACCTAGTATTTTGGCTATGATATGTCTTTGAGAAAAGTTGGCTTTGAAACGGTTTGTGCATGATTGCGTTGCGGAAACAAAGATTGTGTTTTACTGTTTTTCAAAATAACCCCCCAGTTGAAACTGAGAACAAGCCAGAAGCAATGCCAATGGAGGCTCGTATTAAATGAGACATGTAAAATTTGATGTTTTGAGCTAGGCTTTACTTTCTAGAATCACAATATTTTTATGATGTAAATTCTCAATATCATTTCTGTTCTATTACTTCAAATTCACTCGGTATAAAAACAGTTCTCAAGGATTGCAGCATATATTGAACTCGGGTAAGTCTGAGGAATTAGCATTTCAGTATAAAACGCCTATTTTGGATATTGATTACTAAACAATTTGAAAGATCTTCGGCATAATACCAAGTCTACCAAGAATCCCTCATTCAAACAATACAAGCTCTCAAGTGCAGATCACCGAAGTGGTTTCGCGGAACTTTGGCTGAAAGGCACTCCAATCTAAGCCAAAGGTGTGTCATGTTTACATGTGAATATTCTAGCAATTTCTTGCGTGCAGCAAAATGTTTATAAACTTTTATATCCGCTGTTCTGTGTCCTTATACTAATACCAACTAGTGGCAAATTTTAGACATATAAACAGTACGCAAGAGCTGATCTTTCTGGAAGTTAATAAAACAAGAAAATTATTTGCATACTGATAAAATCAGCTGAGCAAAGGAGGAATATATGGCACTACTGAGGCATTTGAATGAATGTCCAAGCATCTAGCTCCATTTTTAGCGCTTTTATTTTTGTTGCCTGCTACGGAATTTGAAAGGACAACCGCATGAGCTCTGGTCGGTTTTGTTTCTAGTAAACACGATTGGGACTATATACATGTAGTTTCTAATAAAGATCTGGAGGCTTTCTTTTACGTAAAGCCTTGCCCTAAATGCAGTGCGCAGTTGATCAACAAAATTGGCTATGATATTTTTATTGCCGTCAAAATGTCTGTTCTGTATTAAGGTGCACTGCTGGTTCGCACAGTGGGTCTCAATCCGAAGACATTTTCTATTGCAATATATTCGCCAGCCATGGCGAATATATTGTTGAAAAAATAATTGTGTAAGTAAACAATTAAATTGAGATAAACGTTTGTCCTACACATCCATCTTGAGGGTATGCGTCTTAAAATATCAGTCGCCATGCTTTAATTTCCTGGCAAGGCTTAGCGGAATGGGAGTTTATTTTTCTTGGATCTGTATAGCATTCATTTCTTTGGACTGGCAGGCAAAATCTGGCCTCAGGTTTTTGCTTGCTGGGAAATAAATGCAGCTTTCTGCTGCTAGGGGTGTGGAACAGGTATATCTGTACTGCTCCTCTTCCATAGGAGTTCTTTACTGTTGTTTTACCGTGCGAGTAACAAGTTAGAAAGATTGGGCCGAGTTGGACCTGCATGGTCGCAGGGCGTGCAGGGAACGATCAAGAGGCGCAACGAGAAAGACTGGATACGAGTCTGTCTTTACTAAGCATGTCAGACTTGCCACTCACAAGTGAGTTTCGAGAGCGAAAAACGAACGGGAATTTATCGAAATTCTTCAGTCATTACCAGGCAAGTCTGGCTTGCCACAAATTGACTCACTATTTCGTTTCGAATGCGAATTTTGCGAAATTCTACAGCCATCTGAAAAGCATTTAAAAACTGTATTTATGATATATTTCAGTTGAAATTGAGCCTACACCTGTAGGCGCATGTGAAGCTTAATGAAGCTGACGTTGTGGGCGTTCAGCGAGTCCGTACTCGGAACGTCAACATCACATCCAATATGCTCAATTCAAATAATAAAATATCATATGAACTTTTGTTCATTAACCGGCCAATGTTTGTCTTATTCGCTGTAACAGAAATTAGTTTTCATCATTCCCAAGAGTCACCAATAACAGTTTGTAAAAATCGTTTGGCCATGTTGTTTTCTTCTGTAAGAACTGACAAACTCTATAAGAATACTTAGACTTCATATTTGCGCAACTTTTAAGAACAATTTAAGAACATTCTCGGGCTCAAGATCTGACTCAGATCCATGAAAACACAATCAGTTTCAACTACAACAGCTATGTATATGTTATGTATAGAAAATAGAACAATTCAAGAACATGTTAAGGTTGAATTTGCAAAAAACAAATAAGCCAATAGGCCTAAGCTAAACTTATCTGGTTCTTACACTGAAAAAACCTGTACTCTTGTATGGAGTCACATGCACATTTTGCGTTAAATTTGATTGAATTTGTGTGAATGTCCTTCTCGCGAAATTTGAAGTTCAAAACCGATGACCTGCGTCTACACGTATCAGCATATGTATCAGCTGCATGTGAGGAAGCCGTGTTTGACCAAGAC
>JAOEHT020417728.1:0-17293 GCA_025448195.2 Parazoanthus atlanticus | reverse complement strand
TAAGGTCATAAAACAGTGCTTATACGGTTAGTAAATTTGACTTGAGAACTTGTGTCGCTATTATGGGGAGGGCATGCAGTAATTTTGACATTGAAAGTTCCGTTTCAGGTATTTATGATCCGTCGTTTTCTCCTTAATATAAATCACTGTTTGGATCTCGAGCTCGTCAGGATCCGCTGAACTTTTGAATAAGCCTCCCCTATCTAATAACCCGCCCCCCTTTCCCCGGAAGGCCCGAGGTTAAATAAGCCCCCATGCACTCGGGGGTCTTAACTAATAGTTTACGCTATAACAAAACAGGAGGTTGTTAAGAAAAAAGAGAAAAAACAATGAATATAAACAGTTGTTCTTCTGTTCCACACGTACTCAAATCAAAGGGTTCTTCGCTTAATGTGATTAAACTATAACATATTCCAGTCTCTGGAGCCTTTCTTAAATGAGTCTTTACAAGGCACTGACAGGTTTCATAACTGAAAAAATATCCCGAAATCCAACGCCGGGTTCATTGTGTCAGACGGCCTGCACCGTTTAAGTCATCGTGGCCATGTAAAAAAGATTCGCTTTCTTTGGTCCAAGACAAATTTTAAGATCCCAAACCAAAAGAAACAATTCCTTGTTAATAATCATATTTATGGTAAATCACTTGTACTCTTATAATTCAGAGTCTCGAGTTCGAACCCGGGCCCCGAACTATTACAAAGTTACCCAGCTACAAGCGGAAAGTTTGGATATGATACAAAAGAATACTGTTCAAAATTAATGTTTTGTGGAGTATTACAGCCGTGGAAAGACCCCGTTCCTTCACGAGGCTTGGAAAACAGACATTTCACAGCTCACAAGTTCCGCTCGTAGACACTAAGACGTGCCTGCTCAGTTATGTTAAACCAAGCAATCCGTGAATCTTATAAGATTCACGGATGGTGCACAAATTAAGTTGTGAGTTGCAAGTTGCAAGTTGCAGGTAGCAACTGCAGGTTGATAAACAAAAATCGAATCAGTGAACATTAAACCAAGAACTGGTAATTAAAATATTTACTTAACGAAAAAAGCGATTTCCATTTCAAGTTCGATGAATATCAGAAGAAATGAACTAGTACACATGTGATATACACACTATAACTATGTTGTTTGATTTGTTGAAACAATAATGTTTTACGGCTACGGGTAAAAAGCACAGGTTGCAGGTTGCACAAGTCCACGCGCAGCTTGGGAAATTAAACTAAACCAAAACCATAATGTTTTGCTTTGAACAAACAAATACTTATGAGTCAGTCACTACACACTGGGAGGGGAGGAAGTTTACTTGCGTTTGCTAATATTTTGTCACTTTTTCATCATTTAGCTGTAGGTTATTTTTCTTTTTTTGTGTCTTGACTGCGTATGTCTTAGTACCGCCACACGTTACTCTCAATGATGGGTATTTATTGATATTATAGGGCTTTAACCTTTTAAACAGCCTGAAGAGAACGAAACAAGTGAAGTTTGAGATACCGCCTTCGCTTTTTAGTACAAACTCAAGGTAACGTGTTATTTCGTACTGGGAATGGCTTGAATGCATGACTATTGATAAAAATATTACAAAGGCTCAAGAAAAGTAAAATGTCCCCACCCATTACATAAAAATGAGCGATCCGGGCGATATTATTTTTTATGCCCACTACAAGATGGTGGACTATCATGGCTCCATAAATATTCCTATAGTCATGTATTAGGGTTATTCATGGCTATTTATGGTTAACTATGGTTAGTTATGGTTAAGGCTGGGGTCAGGGTTACTTTTGTTTCGTAGAAAAGAGACAGAGTAAAAACTTTGGATATACATATACAATAAAATTATGGCGTGTTGGCAGAGAATTGAGTGGTTGGTGTAGTGGCAGGGCATAGTGACTCCGGTGTTAGAGGTCCCAGGTTCAAGACTTATCATGCTCGCTTTTCTTCGGGTTTTTTAACTTCTGTTTTTCCTGAAATTTGTCTAAGTATGAGTTACAGTTTGAGTAGAGTCGCAGTACTGGTAGCGTCCGCCAACTTGAAGTGGGCGTAACAAAATTGCTCGGACCGGGAAGGAGAATTTAAGGAATCAGATGCCACATTTGTTGTTTATTTAGACGATAACGTCATCTTTTATGTAAGCGACCCCCAAAATAACGGATTGCTTTGTTTAACCCTTACAAAAACGACAAATAAAAAGTTACCCGACCTCCACGGTCGGAGTTCATTGTGTCAGACGGCTTGAACGTGCACCGTTAAGTCATCGTGGTCATTTAAGAACGATTCGATAACTTTCGTCCATGACAAGTTTTCAGATTCCAAACCAAAGAAAGTATTCCCCGTTAATAATTATATTATGGTACACCACTTCTACTCGTATAATTCAGAGTCTCCAGTTCGAACCCGCGCACCGAATTATCTACAAAGTTACCCAGCTGCAAGCGGAAAGTTTGGATATGATCCAAAATAATACTGCAGTTTTTTTATATAAACCGTGTAGAAAAATGATAGCAAATGTCTTATGTACAAACTAAGAATTAATGTTTTGCCGAGCACTACAGCCAACTCACGTGTAAAGACCCCGTTCCTTCGAGTAGCTTCGAGGGAAGATATTTTACAGCTCAAGAGTTCGGCTCCTAGACACTACAACCGTGTTTAACTGAATTGTTCAGTTATATTAAACAAAGATTTGAGTTATTCACGGACGTAGCACAAAAAGGCAGGTAGTTGCTACAGGTTGATAAGACAAAAAGCGAATTAATGTTAAATCAAAAAGAAATATATTTACTTAACGAAAAAGTGATTTGCATTTCAAGTTTGTTAAATATTAGAAGAAGTGAACTCAACACACTAGAGCAATGTTGTTTGTTTTGTTGAAACAATCAGGTTTTACGGCTACGAGTGTAAATCACAGGTTGCAGGTTGTACAAGTCCAGGTGCAGCTTGGGAAAAACCAAACTAAAACCCTATTTGTTTGTTCGTTGAACAAACAAATACATATGAGTCAGTCACTACACACTTTCATGGCCATGCAGGGGAGGGGAGGAAGTTTACTTGCGTTTGCTTAACTTATTGTTACAGGTACGTGACGCTGACCTCTCTATCTAAGCCCCATATTCATTATAGTCATTTCTTGTAGCCACTTTATAGACCCAATATTAAGTCACTTTTCTGCAAATTAAGCTATCTATGTGCGTACACGATTTCCCGCCATATCAAACTCGCAAACTTCCACTCATTGGTCGATCAGAACTTGAAAACTGGTCCCGCGCGCGGGGAGAAAACTGATCCGCTCTTATCCATGTCCATCTCTTTTTACCACTACTAGATACAACTTATACTCTCTTCATAAAGTAAATCCTTTTTAGTCATTTAATTAAGCTGTTTCACAGTAATTTCTATTTCTAATAAGACAGACCCCATCCTAATTACTCTTTTGAGATTGTGACCCATGACTCAACCCAGCATCCCATTACTAGAAGTAACCCCTCCTAACTCCCCTTGATTCATGTTAATTGTGCATGTGTTAAGTTCCTATTGGTTAAGTGTGTAGCTGATATTGCCATTAGCTGGCTACCGTGTCAATAAAATTTAGAAGAATGACGTCACTGGACGCGGCTGTAGCGAAACACTGGTTAAGCAACAGAGGAAGCGTTTGAATTTTTTACAACCAATCAATTGCAGATTTCAGACAAATTTGCAGCGATTTCAGAAAACCAACATCTTTTTCGAGAAAAGGCATGCCCACAGGTCACCCCCAACTTTCTTTCCCTTCCTTCGATTTTTTTTATCCTTGCCTCTCCACGGATACAGAGTTTGGACACTAGTTCCAGTACCTATAGTTTCAAAACTGTTTCGCGTACTGCCCGTTGGTCGAAGGAATGTAGAATCGCATTTTAAACGTCCGAATGCCTTTAAAGCATACCCGTACTGTCACGAGCACGGCCAAGAATAACGGAAGCTTTCAACCGTGGAGCAATGGATAATAAACAATGAAGAATTGCCCCTGGACCTTACACAGACTACGAGAAGTCGCTGTTCTTTATTTCAGCTACAGATTTAGTCAGTAAAAAATAGATGACATTTTTTTCAAGTAGGAATAAGTACAAAGCCTAGATTAAGCAAAGTTAAGCGTCATAACCACGAATCGCGAATCATGTGTCGATTAGTTTCCAACGGATGACGCAATTACCTTTCCCACTCTGCTACTTTGATAGATAGTGGAATACCGACTTCAGAAAGAACAATGGGCAATGCTTTTCGGCTTATTGATTTAATTCATAGATTTATGAAGGATGCACAGCAACTGGGAAAACGAACTGGATTGAAATTGGCTTATTGTGTTTGTGATTAAATTATGTTTAATATATATATATATATATATATATATATATACTTTTTCTATTTACATCTATATACATATATACATATAACTATATATTAGAAGATGTAAATACTGAGAAAAAGTTTGGTGGCTATTAAATCTGAAACTTGGGGTGATTTTGATCAGGATTTAAAACCCGACGAATAAGAATTAGCAGAACAGATTGGAAATAAGAGAGCAGACAAGACACCTAACATTTTTTGGCATTTAATTAGGTAAATTTTTTTGCACTTGACTGTGTATGTCTTAGTACCACCACACATTACTCTCAATGATGTGTATTTCGTGCTATCACGACTTTAACGCGATTTCACTTCAATCAAGATTCATCGTGCTCGCTTTTCTTTGGGTTTTTAAACTTCTATTTTTCCTTGAAATTTGTCTCAGTATGAGAATCAGTGTCGCAGTCTAGTTAGCGTCCGCCATCTTGAAGTGGGCGTAGACGAAATTGCTCGGCCCGGGACGAAGGACTTAAGGAATTAAATGCCACAATTGTTGTTTCTTTAAGTGATAAAGTCATCTTTTATATGTAAGTGACCCCCAAAAATAATGGATTACTTTTCTAACCCTTTCATAAAACGACAAGCAAAAAGTTTTCCGACCTCCACGGTCAGAGTTCATTAATTGAGTCAGACGGTTTCCACCGTTAAGTCATCGTGGCCAATTAAAAAAAGATTCGATAACTTTGGTCCGTGACAAGTTTTCAGATCACAAACCAAAAGAAATTATTCTCTGTTAATAACTATGTTTGTGGCAAATCACTTGTACTCGTATTATTGTTATTATCGAATTATCTACAAAATACCCATGCAGCTGCAAGCGGAAAGTTTGGATATGATACAAAATAATACTGCCTTTTTTAAATAAACCGTGTAGAAAAATGATAGCAAATGTTCTATTTACAAACTAAGAATTAATGTTTTGCCGAGCACTACAGCCAACTCACGTGTAAAGATCCCGTTCCTGGCTTCGAGAAGCTTGGAGAGAAGATATTTCACAGCTCAAGAGTTCGGCTCGTAGACACTACAACCGTGTTCAACTGAATTATATGTACTTGTCTGTTCAGTTATATTAAACAAAGATTCGAGTTATTCACGGACGGAGCACAAAAAGGCAGGTTGCGAGTTGCAGGTAGTTACTACAGGTTGATAAGACAAAGCGAATTAATGTTAAATCAAAACTGAAGAAAATATATTTACTTAACGAAAAAGCGATTTTCATTTCAAGTTTGTTAAATATTAGAAGAAGTGAACTCAACACACTAGAGCAATGTTTGTTTTGTTGAAACAATCAGGTTTTACGGTTACGAGTGTAAATCACAGGTTGCAGGTTGTACAAGTCCACGTGCAGCTTGGGAAAAACCAAACTAAAACCCTATTTGTTTGTTCGTTGAATAAACAAATACATATGAGTCGGTCACTACACTTTCATGGCCATGCAGGGGAGGGGAGGAATTTTACTTGCGTTTGCTTATTCTTGCAGGTACGTGAGGCTGACCTCTCATTATAGTCATTTCTTGTAGCCAATTATAGACCCAATATTAAGTCACTTTTCTGCAAATTAAGCTATCTATGTGCGAACACGATTTCCCGCCATATCAAACTCGCAAACTTCCACACATTGGTCGATCAGAACTTGAAAACTGGTCCCGCGCGCGGGGAGAAAACTGATCCGCTCTTATCCATGTATATCTCTTTTTACCACTACTAGATACAACTTACTCTCTTCATAAAGTAAAACCTTTTCAGTCATTTAAGCTGTTTCACAGTTTTTCCATTTCTAATAAGACAAACCCCATTCTAGTTACTCTTTTGAGATTGCGACCCCATGACTCAACCCAAGATCACGTCCCCGTTATCCCATTACTAGAAGTAACCCCTCCTAACTCCCCCTGATTCATGTTAATTGTGTTGTGTTCCTGTTGGTTAAGTCTGTAGCTGATATTGCCATTAGCTGGCTACCGTGTCAATATAATTTTAAAGGAATGACGTCACTGGACGCGGCTGTAGCAATACACTGGTTAGGCAACAGAGGAAGCGTTTGAAGATTTTACAACCAATCAATTGTAGATTTCAGACAAATTTGCAGCGATTTCAGAAAACCAACATCTTTTTCGAGAAAAGGCATGCCCACAGACCACCCCAAACTTTCTTTCCCTTCCTTCGATTTTTTTTATCCTTGCCTCTCCACGGATACAGAGTTGGGACGCTAGTTCCAGTACCTATAGTTTCAAAACTGTTTCGCGTACTGCCCGTTGGTCGAAGGAATGTAGAATCGCATTTTAAACGTCCGAATGCCTTTAAAGCATACCCGTACTGTCACGAGCACGGCCAAGAATAACGGAAGCTTTCAACCGTGGAGCAATGGATAATAAACAATGAAGAATTGCCCCTGGACCTTACACAGACTACGAGAAGTCGCTGTTCTTTATTTCAGCTACAGATTTAGTCAGTAAAAAATAGATGACATTTTTTTCAAGTAGGAATAAGTACAAAGCCTAGATTAAGCAAAGTTAAGCGTCATAACCACGAATCGCGAATCATGTGTCGATTAGTTTCCAACGGATGACGCAATTACCTTTCCCACTCTGCTACTTTGATAGATAGTGGAATACCGACTTCAGAAAGAACAATGGGCAATGCTTTTCGGCTTATTGATTTAATTCATAGATTTATGAAGGATGCACAGCAACTGGGAAAACGAACTGGATTGAAATTGGCTTATTGTGTTTGTGATTAAATTATGTTTAATATATATATATATATATATATATATATATACTTTTTCTATTTACATCTATATACATATATACATATAACTATATATTAGAAGATGTAAATACTGAGAAAAAGTTTGGTGGCTATTAAATCTGAAACTTGGGGTGATTTTGATCAGGATTTAAAACCCGACGAATAAGAATTAGCAGAACAGATTGGAAATAAGAGAGCAGACAAGACACCTAACATTTTTTGGCATTTAATTAGGTAAATTTTTTTGCACTTGACTGTGTATGTCTTAGTACCACCACACATTACTCTCAATGATGTGTATTTCGTGCTATCACGACTTTAACGCGATTTCACTTCAATCAAGATTCATCGTGCTCGCTTTTCTTTGGGTTTTTAAACTTCTATTTTTCCTTGAAATTTGTCTCAGTATGAGAATCAGTGTCGCAGTCTAGTTAGCGTCCGCCATCTTGAAGTGGGCGTAGACGAAATTGCTCGGCCCGGGACGAAGGACTTAAGGAATTAAATGCCACAATTGTTGTTTCTTTAAGTGATAAAGTCATCTTTTATATGTAAGTGACCCCCAAAAATAATGGATTACTTTTCTAACCCTTTCATAAAACGACAAGCAAAAAGTTTTCCGACCTCCACGGTCAGAGTTCATTAATTGAGTCAGACGGTTTCCACCGTTAAGTCATCGTGGCCAATTAAAAAAAGATTCGATAACTTTGGTCCGTGACAAGTTTTCAGATCACAAACCAAAAGAAATTATTCTCTGTTAATAACTATGTTTGTGGCAAATCACTTGTACTCGTATTATTGTTATTATCGAATTATCTACAAAATACCCATGCAGCTGCAAGCGGAAAGTTTGGATATGATACAAAATAATACTGCCTTTTTTAAATAAACCGTGTAGAAAAATGATAGCAAATGTTCTATTTACAAACTAAGAATTAATGTTTTGCCGAGCACTACAGCCAACTCACGTGTAAAGATCCCGTTCCTGGCTTCGAGAAGCTTGGAGAGAAGATATTTCACAGCTCAAGAGTTCGGCTCGTAGACACTACAACCGTGTTCAACTGAATTATATGTACTTGTCTGTTCAGTTATATTAAACAAAGATTCGAGTTATTCACGGACTGTTGGAGCACAAGAAAGCAGGTTGCAGGTTGCAGATAGTTACTACATATTGATAAGACAAAGCGAATCATTGTTAAATCAAAAAGAAAATATTTTTATTTAACGAAAAAGCGTTTTGAATTTCAAGTCTATTAAATATCACAAGAAGTGAACTAAACACACTGAGCTATGTTGTTTGATTTGTTGAAACAAGAAAGTTTTACGGCTACGGGCGAAAAGCACAAGTTGCTGGTTGCACAAGTCCACGTGCACCTTGGGAAAACCAAACTAAAACCATAATGTTTGTTCGTCGAAAAAACAAATACACATGAGTCAGTCACTACATATTTTCTTTGTCCAGGCGAAGGGGGTAGGCCTCTCTAAGCCCCTTATCTATTATAGTCACTTTTGTAGCCAATTATAGCCGGACCCAATCTTAAGTCATTTCTTTGCACACGCAAATTAAGCTATCCATGTGCGTGCAGGTTTTCTTACCATGTCAAACTCGCCAGTTTTCAATCTTTTGGTAGATCAGAACTAGAGAGTTCAGACTCTTTCTTTGTTCACTGGAATATCAAAATGCAGCAGCGGGAAAGACTAAACAAAAACCATTCGAAAATTGGTGTGCTCATTTCATCAAAATATATACTGCATTTGTCCGATTTTTACAGCACATGTTATTATATTTGAAACAAAGTGAGGCCACACGTACATTTGAGACAGGAACCAAATATACTATTTTGTTTAGCCTAATGTTTTGTCATGTTTGGATGGTGAAGCTATTTCTCCTAGTATGGCAAAGATTGTATGATACAAATAACATCTGAAGTGCTTATTTTGTCTTTGATTGTCATAAACACAACTAGCAAAGCTGGCCGGAAAAATATCGATTTTCTCCGCTGCTTTTCATACAATCGTTGTTACAAACATTAGTGCAGATGTCATATTTGAAGACTTTGACTGGTTTACGCGCTACCCTCCGGTTTGTAGCAGGAGAGCAAGACGAAGGTTTTGTCCAGATCGAGTTTGTGGATTTTTAAAAAAATTTAAATTTATTGCGAGTATTGTGTTCCAAGGTTTTACATTTAATTGTGTTGTGTTGTTCTACATAAGAAAATGGACAGCTAAGATTTGTATTCCCGCTGCGATATTTTGACTACTGCCAGCAGCAGGCGGCGTTTTACAATAAAAACAACCCAACATATCTGTCCTTCTAGAGAAGTTTTCTCTATTTAAGACGTTATGGTTTCCTTCGAAAACTAACAGCAAGCATAAACACAATACCAACTACCATTACTACTACATGCTGCCAAAAAGAAGATTAATACCAAAACACTTAACCCCTATCCACAGTATATCCAAAGAAAAACACAGAATGAGATAGCAAAGCTTGGTAGGCGGAACGGATCGAAATCCGCAGCACATAATTGGCTAACACACCTCCTCAAACTACAATCATAAACATAAGAAGCGAAAAAGCCGCCCGCATCTTTTTCTCAATGTGACAGTGCCAACTCAATCCTGTCGCTCCAACATCAAATAACGTCAAAAATACAACTGAAAAAACAAAACCAACTGAAGAGATTGCCGTAGTCAATCGAAACCGGTCTTGGTGAAAGTGAAACAAACCATACTGATAACAATATGGCAGCTGAAAGCCAGCTCCTCTTCGACAAGACCGTAGAAACAGACCTCAGGGCCGCAGCAAAACCTAACTTATCCGTCAATGATGAAGCAAGAACCAGTTCCTGTAAACAAAGGGGACGATAAGAATTTTGACGTCCCCTGCATGTGGCCGGCCCCGGAAGAGGAAACGATACGAACCAAACCAATATCGCCCAAACGAGCAAGAATGACCTGAAAATTCTTGTGGACAAAAGCGAAACTTCTATCGCAGTAAACTCTAACCGAACATTGCAAACCGCACGTGCCCAAAGAACCTACGAGCGCGAGCAAGAGTCAACGCAGATGAGGAATTCAATGAAATTATCGACATCGAACGCAATGCTGGACAATAGTTTCTAAAATCGCCCGTCAAATTCACTACAGAAATATAGAACGCCTTCAAAGCCAATCTCGGAGAAAGACACTTGTAAGCGAAGGCTAACAGTTTAACTAGGCCACAATCATCTAACTGAAGTATTCGGCATCAGAAACAAACGTGTAAATTACTTAGAATCATTTAAGCAACAAGTCATCCAACTGTTGTCAGAATATCAAGAGAACATTTTAAAATAAAAGTTTTGACAAGTATCAAAGTCGTGGATATTGATTCTCGCGAATGTCGCAATACTGCAGTACAAAACCCGATTCTAAAAGCACACACAATCCCCAACCATCAGAACTCCAAAGCAACCCCCACCCCCCCCCCCAAAAAAAATAATAGAAGAACAAACAACAAATTAGCAGAAAGTCAAGACTCACAGAACAAAATGAAGAGCCTATACCAAAAAAACCTATTCACGATTGAAATTTCAGAACCTCAAGCCAAGTTCTTAGACACAACAATATCTAAAGGAGATCAAGCGATAAGGTATTATTTTCAAACCAACTAAAAAAATCATTATACGCATTTCAAATCAAGCCACCCGCCTAATACATCGGTTAAACATAGCTTTGTTAAAGGCGAAGCTCTCAGACTCTTGAGGACTTGTTCTTCGAAAGAAAGCTTCGAATCAATTATCAACGAGTTCAAAACACACCTTTATACAAACCTACTGTCTTAAGGCTATCCAGAAGCCTCAGTCACAAACACACTGGGAGAAATGAAATTAATTGAAAACAGACGCAGTGTAGCATTGAAACCCAAACTGAAAACATGCAAAAAGAACTTCCCTTTCTCACAAAAGTTAACCCAACAGCTTATATAATATCAAAACTATAATCATAAAGAACTGATACCTAATCCAAAATTCAACAAGAACGTAACGCCATCTTCCCAAAGCCTCCAATAATGAGACATATCCTAAGGGCAAGACTGAAAACAAGACGCGTTTTAAACCGTTTCCAATTCCGTTAAAATTTTATTCAAGTTATGAGCAAAGCTGTGCAGACTTATCACCCTCTTACACCATTTCGTTGAAACAATAAATCTCTACGGTATAAAGCGTAGGTTAAGTTACATAATTTATACAGTACACGCGCAGATTGGGAAAAGCAAACTTAAGGTGATATTACTCGGGAAGACGATTTTTCGAGTGACATTGTTGCACTAAGAATTGAGATCGTGTAACATGGCGCATGGTTACAATTTTTAGCGCTATTTCGTTGCGGCAACGCGTTGCAAGTTTTTGAATGGTGTTCGAAAACTCACAACATTGTTGTCATGTTGCCCGGCAGAAAAGAACTCGTTCGCTGTACCCTGTTACACTACATCGATTTTTCGCGCAAAATCGTACCGTGTAACATCACCTTAAAACAGCTCCTTTGGCGTCGAAAAACAAATACATACGAGTCATTCACTACACTTTTTCATTGTCCATTGCATGCAAGTGGGTAGGCCTCTTTAAGACCCTTATCTATTATAGTCACATTTCAATTAATGTTGCTATTGCTGGGAACAGATAATCCTCCATTTTGGCTTCCATCTCGGTGTTATAATTCTTTTTATGTTTGTTAGTTTTCCAAAATAAAAATGGAAATTGTAACGAAACAATATTTTAAACGCCAAAACTGGGAAATGACCAAGAGGAAACTAAAAGAAATTGAAATTTAGATTAGTTTTTCGATATTGTTTGAAATTCTGAAAGCAAACCATAACTTGTATATTAATTTTTTCCGATAACATCATCAGTGCTGATGTCATTTAATTGTCAAAACACTCACCCAGTTACTAAAAAGATTTTGGCGATTGGTCGTTTGGCGAAATTTTGATGTCCGAAAACCCGTTGGGGGTGGGATTGGGGGTTCATCGATTAAGGGTTACCTAATTACCTAATTATCTGAATAGTTAATTATTTAGTTTGCTATTTAACTGAGAACTAAGTTCCTACTTGTTATTCCTCGTCTGCTTGCATTGAGCAGCACTTCGTTTCTTATTTCAGGAATGTCTCTCTCAAAAAAAGCAAAGTTGCCTGAAAAAATGTATGATTGCTCTAATTAAAATTATGTAATAATTGGATAAGAGTATTGTCATCCTGTTTTTCAAGACAAAAATTTATTTGAAAACTCTTATAACCCACCCAGGTAAACCATTGTGGCTGCTTCAAGTATGTCACGTAACTTTGCGTACTAAAAATAAGTTGTCATTATAATTGTATTTGGTTTTGTTATGCATAATTATCTCTGAATTTCACAAGTGTATCGTAAATGTAAACAATTACACCACTGATTTGGTCATGTACCTGATACATCAGTCAGATTCGAAACTCATCGCTAATTTACAAGTTCACGATGCCTTTGGTCTGTTTTGTTGGGCAATGAAATTAATAATTTCTGAAATAATTAATTTTTAAGGATTGAAACTGACAGCTGCAACACGGAAAAGGGGCAACTGCACTGCAGTGGTTGAACAGTCCAGTCAGAAATAATAAACATCTACGGTACATTCAATCGACATTGCTCGCAATTTCTCAAATCTTTATCACAGTTTTACTAACTCAAACTGAATAGACTCGTATTTAAACTCAGTCTCAACTGAAGCAGTTGCTTTTATAAAATATATATAAATATGCTTGTCAAGAAATGAAACCGAAATTATTCTGTTTTTTCGTGTTGTTAGCTGGTTGCCATAACACAGCAAAAATAAAGCGATCAAAATCAACTGGAGCATTTTTTTAATACCTTAAATTTTCATAACAAGGGCTCCTACACGAGCAAAATATATGTTTTCCCGCGGTAGACATAAAGTATTGTTTCCATGTTCCATTTGTTAATGAAACGCCTTTGTTACCTCAGGCAACTTAGAATACTCGATAGAATTTGCAAACACCATTGGTTGTTTCTCGGCCCTCGCCATTTCTTCTTTTTGTCCCCTGCTGTTCTGACGTATTTCTCTGAGCGGCGTCAACAAAATCAACTCGACAACCGTCACACTGTTGGCGGTACATGCATAAATAAAGAGCTCAATATTTTACTCTTTTCTTTTCATTCAAACGAAAGAATTTGAAATGATCGATGCTCGGGAAAAAGGAATTAACTTTGGACTTCTTCGGCACCAGAAACTATATATTAAAAAGAAGTATTGTTACAACTTTGCAGTTTTCCCTAACTGATTACACCTCACTAGTAGAAATATATATATATCGAAATTTAAACAAAAATTATCTGACAAACCGTTTTTAAAAAAGAACTTCTATAACCTAAACGATGACTCTTTTCATACTTTTCGCCTGACTGGTCTTTTTCTTCGGCTCCAAAGAATGGCTTGGTTTTCCTTTATTTATTTTTAGTTCTAGCGTTTTCTCGAGAGATTGCATGTATTTAAATAATTTCACACACGAATTAATATAATCAAGTTTTGAAATCCAAAGTCGCAGTTGCTGCACTTTTATCAATTTTTCTTTTACTGCGCGACTAACTCGTCATCATTTAAAATGATGGAATTCTTAGCGGAATTTGTTTCTGAGCCGTCGAGAATTAGATCCATTTGAAAGTTTCAAGATCAAAGTTGGCAACAACTAATAATGCACGCTTAACGAAAACTGAATTTTACTTATTGAAAATACGACAAATGAAGCGAAAACTAATTCAAGTTTGCGGTAACCTTAAAGGCGTGTTCACACTAGAGGCGCAAACGCAAGCGCAGAATCAGACGCAAGAGCAATAAAAACAAGTGTGAATGTAACTTGACGCAGATGCAGACGCAGACGCAAGAAAAAGGAAAATTTCCTTTTTCTTGCGCACACCTTGCGCTTGCGTTTGCTCTTGCTTCACAAATTTCCAAGTGTGAATGGAGGTGACGCAAACGCAGACGCAGACGCAAGCCAAAGACCGAGACAGAGACAATCACGCATGCGCAACCTCTTTGCTTGCGTCGCTTGCGTCACTTGCGTCCCAAGTGTGAATGTCCCTGCGCTTGCGTCTGCGCCTCTAGTGTGAACAGGCCTTTAGCAACTACGTCTTTACTGTCTTCGATTAGGGATTTGTTATCCGCTATTCACATCATGTGACGGCAATGCTCTTGAGAACTTAACACTTTTTTGTATTTTAATTGTATACAACTCTATGATTACTATCCATTGTAGCCTTATAAACTGTTTGTCGTAAGTACTAGCGCCGTAACGGAGAGTACGGTTTTAAAACTGCAATTTCGCACCCTATTACAATAGGGTTGTGTTGTTGTTGTTATCTTAAGCCTGTTTCCCATATAGACGTAAATCGTCGCAAACAGACGCAATCAATTTGCGGAGGGGTGTTTGCGATGATCAACAAACTGCAAACTATTTGCGATCGTTCGCAAACTTTTTGCGATGACATTCCCATGTCACCTATTTCTCGTTGTCGCGTTCCAAACGGTCGCAGACCTGCCGTAAAGATAGAAAAATTCTATCTTTACGGCTTGTTTGCGTTCGTCGGAGACGGAGACGAGACATGTCTGGAACAAATGCTAAAATGTATTCTCATCAACGCAAACACCCCTCCGCAAACTGTTTGCGAAGATTTACGTCTATATGGGAAACAGGCTTTAGAATAACAAAGACCCGTTCTCGAGGGACTGATTATCATGTGATCCGAAATCGGCCAACAAACACGCAATCAAAAATGCCTACTATTCTATGAGCGATCTTCTTTCAATACCAAAACAAAATGGTCGGCTCAACTCAAACAAAAGCTGAGAGGTGTTTTTCCTTGTTCCACTAGTTTTGGTTAATGCGGCAAAGACAAAAAGCAAACCTCGTCAGTATTAAAATACTGTGGCTGGGCGGGAAACTGCAAAGTAATGTTTTGAACTTGGCATGGTTTGCTATTTATTCATAACATTTGATAAATGTCTTTCGACCAACATAAACCGACTGGACTTACTGTCTGACAGTGTACTGTGAGTTATAAGAAATCTTCGTTCTTGATTGGTTGAATTAGAGCGGAACCGAACAAACAGTTCGTTACTGCGAGACACAACTTCTTCCGGGCGGGAAAAAAGTCCGCAGTATCGACCAATCAGATTCAAACCATTCGGGTTAGCGTCCAAGACCTCTACATAATCGGCCGAGCAGCCGATCGTATTCTGTAGTGACAGGTAGTTGAAGAGTAGTGAAACGGTGTTGCCATGGGCAACAGTCACTCTCCAAACACAATAGATGTTACTAGGACTGTCCAGGGGATAGTTGGGAGAGCTGATTGTCCCATTGGGAGCAGAGATATTTCCACCACATCCTGTTAAATAATAGGAAACCAAAAAAACAATTAATATAATAAAATGGTGGTTTGGGGTTTTCTTCCTATTGCTCTTAGGACAAGTAAAAAGAAAAGTTGTTTCTCGTCCCCGCCCGCTTCCTTTTTGGCAGTCGCTTCCATTTTTTACTATTTATTATTTCTAATACAAAGCTTTATATTGAGTTTTGTTCAAAAAATGTGCTGCTCAACTCTACTCTGCATTGGTCTCCTAAGTGCAATGTGAGAAGTCAGAAAAGTACACTTATATTGATATAATTGAGCAGTAAAGTATGTTGAGCTTGTACGTGATTGCGTAATCTCTCTTGGGATCTCGATCTCTCTCACTGGTCGAGGAATCTCTTTAATTTTAACTTTTAAATAAGACCAATTTTATCTCCATAGTATATTAAATACTTCATTTAAATTCATTTAAGCAAATTTTGACACTGCAAAAGCTTGTGTGTACGTGTCTGCTTCATCCGTAAGTGTTCATAGCGGCCCATTGGGTCTAATTGTCTACAAAAAATAGTAAAAACTAGCAAAAACTGCCCGCCTCCTTTTTGAAAAAAAACGGACGAGAAACAACTTTTTCATTTTTTTAAAAATGGCCTTATCTTCTTTTTTCCTTTTTTCATCTCAACCAGCCTAGGGTGGCTCGCCCCTACCTCAAACTTGGGTATTTTACCTCTATAAAGTGCTATAAAGCATAGCTAGCTGCACCAGACGGGGGTGGATTTAGGGGAGGGGCCGACAGAGCCCTAGGCCCCACCTTTCGTCGGTAATTTTGGAAATATTTTTTAAGAAAAACACTGAAAAAAACGTGTTTTGGAGCACAGATGCCATTTCGGGCTCCCCTTTCCAAAATTGCGGGTTCGCCCCTGCAAGACTAGCTTGATCAAAGTGGTACTTATATGATACCGGATCGAGTTTCACTCCAGTGACTTCATCTCTGTTCCACTCTCAGGCTATATATTTGTTTACATGTTACTTTTCAAAATCTCACTTGCAGCCCTGATCAGCCGTCAATTTATCCCAGTAGCTTTACCGGATCGAAATTTTTGTTCTTGATCAAAATCTGGCCGCAAGTTGCACCAGTTTTATCTTCTAAAGGAGGGAGGAGATTCTGGGCCAGAAACAATCCCGGAGACGTTGTGGTTAGTATTTCTTGACGTGGCAAAATGGTTGGGCCAACAAATATATAAATATGTGCAACGTTTTCAAAGTCAAATAATTGTTAAATAAACGCTTTATACTAAAGCGATCCTACTAATAAGACTATGTTTATCCTATTTATAATATGAACCCATTTTACTGGTTCTAAATTACTGGGTTTTTTGCACATTATTCGTTATGGTAAAAATACGCTTCCACAAGGTACTTTTCTATTTGAATTGCCTCAATTTCTAAACATTGAGAGTTTTAACAATTTATTTTAATTATTAATTATTAAAATATTTCAGGGGAACACAGATTTATCTGTAAAAATCAAGAAACCCACATCAGTTTTCTCAAGAAAGATTCCTGTGACGCTGATACATCGCAGATTCCTGCAGAAATGCTCGTGTGCTCATTGGTTCACAACAAACAATACCTTAATCGATACAATTCAAAATTGAATAGACCCGTTCTACGTCATTAGCTCTGGTGTAATCGACTTGTTAGTCTGGTGGTTGGGTGAGTGCACACAAATAGTTGAGTAGCGTAGGTTCAAATCACACAGTGGGCCAAAAAAAGGGGACGAAAGAAATGGCGTAGAACG
>JAOEHT020416836.1:0-17302 GCA_025448195.2 Parazoanthus atlanticus | reverse complement strand
ACAAGCATTTAGGCTTATCCAGCTCTTACGTAAGGGACATTTTTAAGAAACATTTGAGTCCTCTCGTATCAGACATTACTCGTTTTGGAACGCACAGCCTCAAATCAGGAGGCGCCACTAAGGCAAGCAATTCTATGGTAGAACCTCAGCTTCTTGACAGGCATGCTGGATGGTAATCCGAGAAAACCAAGCACAGATATATCGATGTTAGCAGGGAACGTTTATCAGAAGTTTCAGAATCTTTAAGCTTGTAATATTTTTCGTTAAAATGCATATGTTAGTCTGTACTCGTTTTTCAGGCTCATAGGAAGGGCTAGAGTCGGAGCTATGGTTCCTATCCAGATTTCCTGAAAAATTTGGTTTTTTTGCCCTTATTGTGACGGGTTTTATCGCATTTTGTTTTGTAAACTGACTAAATTTCAGTATGTTGTGGATATACGAGATCACTAAAAGCGTATGTGTCGGTTACGGAGCACACCACACAATCCTCCAGTACACTTGTCTATTTATTGTTTGCTATAGCGGTATTAAGTTTAGAACGGCCGGTTTTCGGAAATTGTGTTTAATTAGTTCAGCGCGCGACACTTAAACTATCTCATTGTTCTCGTCATCACCCTTAAAATCAAGAACACAAACAGAAGGAGCTCGATATACAGCAGAAAAGGCTTCCAAACTAAATGATCAGTTATTTTGAAAATGATCACAGCTCCTCCCAAAAATATTCAACCCGTCGTCAGGTATTTTACAAGTTTCAACATACACTGGTGCTCAGCTCATTTGCAAACGTGCGGTAAATATTTCTCTTATTTGATTGTAGATTTTGAGGGAGAAGAAGTGGAAAAGACAGAACCTTATCCATGCTCATATCAAAGATTTTTACAGTAGATTTCGGGTCCTGTTGTCTCTGTTTAATTCCAGTGTAGGGCGTTTAAATGAGCACTGACGGAAGGACCGAAACTTTTTTGCTGTATTTACTGTACACATAATTATTTCACTGGACGCATTTGAAATGTCAGGAATTAATCGTTTACTTTTGAGAAAAAAGAAAGACCTCTCATGTCACCATTCGTTTTTGGTTGCCTTTTTCAGCAGAAGCCAGTACTGTTCTCAGTTTTTCCAAATGAGATCATTTACAGTTTTACCAAATAGACGCCTCGGGAAAAAGATTGGCGTTGTCCAAAACGGCCGGTTTGACCATCTCTCAACAGTATATACAGTAGACAGTATATGCTCAGCCTATGATTCCCGATCGCCGTAGCAAGTCACTGACTTGGTTTTAGGAAAATCTGAAATAAAATAATTTTGATTTTTGGTAAGTGCCTAGACTACTCAGTATGTCCTTCCGTCACTTGTATTCAGTCTTGCCTCGTTTTGTTGTTTTGTTTGGTGTGGCTACAAACTTGAATCTCGTATAAATTTACAGCCTCGTGGCACTTTTAAGTTAGAAGATTACCTCGAGGCATCTATTTTGATTAGATATTACCTGGAGGTAATCTTCAATTGTTGATTCTTGCTGAGAATAATACCGGTCTTAAATGCATTTGATCAAAACATCGGTCTACAGTATTTTTAGTATAACTAGATTCAATCAACTGCAAACTTATACCTAAGAAAGACGGAATTCCTCATTACCTAAAAAATTGGCGGCCTATCACTCTTTTGTATTGTAAATATAAAATTGCATCAAAGGCAATTGGAAATTGATTCAAAACCACTTTACGTAGTGTAATTGACAATGATCAAACAGGTTATCTTAAAGGGCGATCAATAAGTGAAAACATTCGATTGATAGATGGATATCTTAGGTACTCAGAAATAGAAGAAATTCCAGGATAACTTCTATTTGTTAACTTTGAAAAAGCTTTTGATACGTTAGAATGGTCATTTGTTGAAACTGTTTTAAGCATTATAACTATGGACCGTCACCGCTTGCGTTGATAAAAACTTTTCTATAAAGATATCCAAAGCTGTGTTTTGACAATGGTGGTCCTCTTGGTTTTTTAGCCTAGAACGAGGTGTATAATAAGACAGGGCTGTCCTCTCTCTATATATATATTTATTCATTCTTTATGTGGAAATCTTGGCAAAGCGATTAGAAAAGATAAAAGGTATAAACATAAATGGAATTGAATGCAAAATTAGCCAGTATGCTGATGACACAACCCTTTTTCTCGATGGCTTAAACAGTCGCTCCAAGCGAGTCTGCTTGACCGCTTTAGTAAAATATCAGGACTAAAAATAAATAATACTAAAACAGAAGCTATGTGGATCGGTGTATCACGGAACAACACAGTTACCCTCCTTCCGGATAGAAAATTAAAATGGGCAACTTCTTCAGTAAAAGCTTTAGGGGTATGTTTTTCAACAAATGAGAAAAAATCAATGAAACAGAACACTAAAGAAAAAGTTGACAAAATCAAAAAACTTACTGAAACCTGGAGTCTGCGAAGACTAACTTGATTTGGTAAAGTAACTGTTATAAAAGCATTCCGTTCACAGCTTGTCTATATCTTGACACCTCTTCGAACTTGTGAAAAGACGTTAAAAGAAATCAATTACTTTCTTTTTAAATTCCTTGGGACGAAAAAGGAGATGAGATTGAGCGTACTCTACTGATAAATGACTACAAAGATGGAGGAGCTAAAATGTTGGATATTCGGTGCCTTTAACCGCGCCCTTAAAGCAACCTGGATCACAAAATACTTGGATAGTAGTAACAAAGAAAAATGGAAAAATCTTTTTAGTTACTCATTTCGTAATCTGGGCGGTAAAAATGCACTCTTAAGCAACTTTTAAAAGCAAGAAAACTTTGCAAAACTGTGAAATCAGAGATAAGTTTCCAAAAGAAGTTATGGAATAATTCTTTAATTCGGATAGGAAACAAACCAGTTTATTTTGGAAAATGGTATGAGAAGGGTGTTATGAAGGTGGACCACCTTCTACAGCAAAATCCCATTCCCAAGTTCTTGAGCCACAAAGAATTTCAAGAAAAAAATTTGATTTAGAAACGCCTTTTCTGCAATATGCCGGACTGATATCTAGCTTGTCTCACCTCCGGAGAAACTGATCACTCATAAGCAGGATGTTAGAGAGACCGATACCAAAAACTTAATTAAAAACACGTTTGCTGGCTTATCTTCAACTAAGTTATTTTATGAAGCCTTTATTGAACAGCTAGGAACGAAACCTACAAAAAGCCAAACCAAAGGGGAAAATTAATTAATATTAAATTTAGTATTATCATTTTATTTAAATGCGTAGTTTTTTTCTTTTTAATTTGATCTTAATAATGTAAATAATCTGAATGAACTTTGTGTAATCAATGTAAAAATTAATTGAAATAAGAAAAGTTCAGAGGCAAAAAAGATTCTTGTTTTGTAAACTTCGTTTGGGGGTTCGAAGGGGACAATGAATCCTTTTATTTAGAAACATTTGATTAAATTTAAGTCCCAAGTCTAATACTACATCTAAAGCTCTTTTATAAAATAAAAAGCACTAATGTGGAGAAAGGTAACGATAAAAATAGATCATTATTTAAACTGAAAAGTAACCACATGTAAAGATCTGCTCATCCAATACATGTACGTTAAAAAAAACAGCAAACAATTTCGTAAATCACTGACGGTTATAGACATGCGATCGACTAACACTTTAACTTACAACATTTAAATCATTTTAACTAAATTAAATTAAAGGATAGGAACAGTAGCACCCCAAGAACATACATGGCTACAGTAACAAGTTGTTGTTGAAACACGATAAATGCATTCCTCGAAAAGTGCAAAAGGACGTTGAAACAAGATGAAATGCGAGAGAATAGTTACCTTATTATTCCATTCAATAAAAATATCACAATGACACGTTTACTACAAAGTTAGAGTTATTATACGGTGCTTACCATCTTCAGTGACACATCCTAGAAGCCTGATAACGTGACGATGTGGCTTCAGTTGCTTCATCAAGTTCAGTTCTGACAGTAAATTCTTTCTGTCTGACGCAGAGGCATTACCTAAGGAAGAAAAAGAAAAAGGTGCGACACTACTGGATGTAGAATTTTAAACTTGACACTATTGTCGTTTTTCGTTTATGAAGTTTCTCGTTAGGAACCTGAAATTACCAGAGTAATACGGTTTAGTGACTTTTTAATCTAATCGTGATTATTATCTTGTTTTTTTGTGGGGCATGTACGCGAGATCTTAATCGGTTTAGTTGTTAAATTTGTTGCTCGAGAGCGCTTTTTCGGTACATTTTTCAAAAGATTACAAACACGCCAGAAAAAGCTTCTTTCTTGGAACCGAAACTGAGTGAATAAGAGATTGCAATCATGATACTTTTAACAATTAACAAGCCGTTAAATATCGTAAAAAATATGTCTAATAATACATAATAGCTTTACCCCAATTAGTTAAGCAAAATAACTAGTTTCATAGCTATACCGAAGGAAGCGCAAAAGATAAAGTTTCCAATATACCTTTCAACATTTTTATTGCCACTGTGGTTTTCCTCTTTTTCCCTGGAAGGTCCACAGCTGTTCCCTTGGCAACCTGACCAAAGGCACCTTTTCCAATCACTTTGTCTACTGTTATCTTGTTTCGAGCAACTTCCCAAGAACGAGTGGATGGCGAGAGCGCCATGTAATCTGGAGATGATGTCGTGTTGTCAGTCGATTCAGAAGAGTGACCTCTTGATGTAATGGGCAGTAGCTGCATGTATTGCCCTTGGATGGAAGGCTCTTGGTTGCTATTTCCTTCGCCTGTTCTTCGTTTTTCTGCTCTTGGCAACACGACAGGGTTCTGTAAGCATGACAAGAGAAAAATGAGAGACAAAATAAAATGGCGCAACAGCTATTACTACTAAGTTAAATTTCGAAAAAGTAACTGTGACATGTAAATTACCTGTATGACGTGTGCTGGCCTGCGAAAGAAAATAAAACAAAGTGTATTAACTTTGAGTGGTTTGGTAGAATATACACAAGCTACATCTGGTCCACCCTCATTTTAATCATAAACACTATCTTGGTAAGTAAGTTTAGTAACTCAACCACACCCACTCTCAAGGTGTAACTGAGGGGTGGCCATCGCTTTCGGACACATGTCCCATGACGGGATGTGAGCTTAAGCTTTCTTTCCAGTACAATAAAACACGAGGATGGACGAAGGTGCAGATTACCCACATCGAGCCTCGAAGTTCAGGTTTATCACTGGGAGCTTTTAGCCCCTTGCTTTATGAGAATCTTATGAGATTATAAATAGATAGAATAACAGCAAGTACAAAAATAATGTAAATAAATAATAATAATAATAATAATAGTAAGTGTAGTAGTAATAAAGGTCAATATTTGTATGGGGCTTTACCTTAAGTTCTGAGCGCCTAACAACAATAGATATAAACAATAGCTATGTAAATCTTATAAAATGGACAAGACTGTTAAAGTCTTAAAAGTTTAAAAAGTTTTGTAAAATTATGCATTTTAGTTTTAGTTTTTTTCCTTTTACACTACAGACTTGGTATCCATAGCTATTATAAATCAAGCAAATGAATCTCACAAGGCAGAAAAAAGAAACATCTATATGTAGTTCGATGAACAAAGGTTGATATGGTACGGTTTTTCTCCGTAAGGTTTGGTGTAAATAAACAGTCTATCTTATTTACTTGGGATATTTGTACAGCACTTAACTTATCACATTTATATCATTATATCTTACTTACAGCTCGTAGGTTGCATCCCCACTGGCATCTCCTGGTTTCCACATCAAAGGAGATGCGGAATAATCCGTTACGGAAAGGAAGCAAGGGATGTAAAGGAGGTTAGAAGTGTTAATGGTTACCAGAATGATTGTAGTATCAGCAATTTAATAAGATAGCTACACCTACTGAAGATACGCCCATTGATTTATACTTGGTCAAAACGTTTTTTTCTGGAGCTTTTTGAACGGGAAGTTCTTTAGGGGAATGCAGCTTATACACGGAGGGGTTCTCGAGTCTCAAAAACTTACTTCCGTTTAATGTTCAAATAAAAATGAAAAGACAACGTTAAGCAAGAGCAAAGCCCAAGAAAAACGCAAAACGCTCAAAATTTGTAACTTTAAATTTGAGAACAAGTTGTAAATATTGGCGCATGGATTGTTTCCGGCAGGGTAGAAGGATATTTCCGGAAATCTACGGTATGATATTACGTCAGTAATGCTATGATGTCAGTAATTACATAATGTGACATTTCGTTAGCTCACTTGGCTCAAATTGCATATTTCTCCGGTCTACCTTTAATTGAACATCAACCTGAATACCATGCACTCACGTGGCAATCTTTCTTTATTTCTTTTGGTACCACATTGTAGAAAATGCAAGTACCTATTTCATGCATTACAGGTACAGTGTCACCAGAAATACTCAAGGGGGCGTATTGCATCTTGTTGTATGGTTAACAGTGCAACATCTTTTTGGTCAGGTAAACAGCAAATAGGGGAAAAAACTTTCACTGCGACTAATGAAGGACGATCATATTGCTTACACTTGATATACTGTTACCTGTGATCGCATAGATTGAGACTCAGAGTTTTAACTCCCTGTCAAACTCTTTCGAATGTTTGAATTATTGTTGTATAAAACAAACATATAAAATAGAACACCACAAACACGATGCTGATAAGAAAACAACGCTCTTTCGTAATTTCTACACTGTTACTTCGCTTAAAGTTAACACACACACATAATAGTTCCCAAATAAACGTCCCCATTGACATGAAGAGGCTGACATACAACTGAATACACAACATATAGTTAGGAAAAAAAGGTGGCCAATTTAGATATACGAAGAGGCACAAAAGGTTCTTTTCCACTCAAGCTTGATGTTGTTAATGAAATAACAAAAAAAATATAATATGCTGCACAGGAAACAAACCTTTGCGATTGTTGCGGCAGCGTTTCTTTTTGACTTTCCAAACAACAACTGCAACAATCACTGCAACTAAAATCGCGGCAACCACTGCACCTGCGACAATGGCTGTAGCTGAAACAAAAGACAACTCAGATGTGAGTTGAGATGATATGATAAAGAAAATTTTATGTGATAAAGACTAATTTGGTACTTCGTTTTGAAAACTAAATAAAAGATTTCCGAAGGAAATAATGGACATTGCACGCAAAGATATGAATATTTTGAGTGATAAAAACAATATTTTACAAACGAGCACAGATTTTACACGACAAAAAATCATATCTTCAAACTTACCGTTCAATTTATTGTACCTATCGCAACTTTTCAAAAACGGGCTTATGCATAATAACCTTTTCAGAACCAGATAAACACTCTGACCCTGTATTCAAGCAACTGAAATTACTCATAATTGCCAGTATCTTTTCACAATGCACTTTTGTATTTAAATCTTCTCCTTAAGTCTTTTGATATATATATTTTTTCAGTCTGTAACTTCAAAGCACCAATTTAACACTAGATTTGTTTCCAGATCAACTTAATAAATAAATGTTGCTAAAAAAAATTCAACTATCGTTTTGGTACTGCAACTGTTTGGAATGATTTGGATAAAAACTTAAAAGAACTCCCTCTAAAATCATTCAAAACAAAAGTGAAACTGAATCTCATACAGTCCTATACATGAAATAGATCAGTTTTTTGAAAAATGACTAGGTCTCTTCATGGTTTTTATCTGGTGCTTCTTAATTATATTAATTTTGTTAATAAAATAAGCTTAATTGTTATATATATTTTTGAACGTGTGTTCTTGATTACCTCTGTTATGTTTGTTCGCTTTTGCTCTTTGCTTTATTGCCAACCTCATTTATTAGTGTAAACATTTAGTTACTCAGCTCGATTGGCTATTTAGTTATTTTGGGTAACAATTACCTTCTCCTTCTACTTCTTCTTCTTCTCCTTCTTCTTCTTCTTCTTCTTCTTCTTCTTCTTCTTCTACTTCTTCTTCTCCTTCTACTTCTTCTTCTTCTACTTCTTCTTCTTCTTCTCCTCCTTCTTCTTCTTCTACTTCTTCTCCTTCTTCTTCTCCTTCTTCTTCTTCTTCTTCTCCTTCTTCTCCTTTTTCTTCTTCTTCTTCTTCATCTTCTTCTCCTTCTTCTTCTTCTTCTTCCTCTTCCTCTTCCTCTTCTTCTTCTTCTTCTACTTCTTCTTCTTTTTCTTCTTCTTCTTCTTCTTCATCTTCTTCTCCTTCTTCTTCTTCTTCTTCTTCCTCTTCTTCTTCTTCTTCTACTTCTTCTTCTTTTTCTTATTCTTAATGTTCTTTTTATCATACAGACAGAAAACACACACTTTCGAAAAAGGTTCCGAAATGATCAGAAAATATTTGAAATCATCGAAAATTTGTCAAAACCTTCAAAAACTGTCCAAAATGATTTAGAAAGCTTTTGACGATTTCAAATATTTTTTAAAAATCCTCAAATTTATTTTGGAAACAGTTTTCAAAAAACTCGTGACCATTTTTGAAAGTATTAAGAAAATGCAACTTTAATATAATCCTCTAAAATCGCCATATATTGTTAGAAAATGTGCATCTAGGGTCCCGGAAGTAGTTTGGGACGGATTTCATGTTCATGTTCATGTCTAAATAATAATAATAATAATAATAATAATAATAATAATGATAGTAATAATAAACAAAATTATTATTCACTTACTATATGTCTCTTTTGGGACAATCTCTTTCTCTGTATAAACAGAAACAACAAAGAGTTGATATATAGTATGACTGGGTCATCTTTTACATTTTCTTCGCTAGCATAAGATAGCCTAAATTCGATTTCAAGACTCAAACAAACAAAGGCTATAGTTTATAGACCTCAATAAACCAATAATTCTTAAGTATGAGAGGTAGGTTGGAATGCTAAATATACAAAATAATACTGCCACACTGTATGTCATAGATACATTCATATTTAGGCTATAAATCACGTTACTGGCTAAATCCATCAATCTACAAAGACTACACAGAGTTGTTATTAGTAGCTGTGACAACCGAAGCGGGATGAAAATAATAAGATGGTTAAACTACTAGTCGAAAAGCATGGTTTACCATTCGTATATCTAAACTTATTTGCTTAGTTGAAAGCCTGTCAAATTTTTTTATTTATTTGAGCTAGAAATCGAATACAAAATATTATTGAAATTGTAACACTCTGCTATCAAGTACCGTTTTACTAAAACATGCAAGTGCATATCTGGAATATGTTGCTTGCTGTTTGATCCAAATTAAAATTTAACTATGACTCAATCTGGTAAATTTAACTAACCATAGTTTCTATTTCTGTGCAACTGACTTTCTTACCTGAACAACTGTACTTAGTTGTGCCGCGTGACCCTGTGCAATCTGGTCGAGCGTACTGGCAAGGGTTTGGGACACAAGGATCAGCTGATAATTTAAGAAAGCAGACAAACTACCATAAACACATCAGGTTGAACACCGTATGTAACTCTCGTGCACTACATCAACTCCAGATAAACTCCGGTCCAGATAAAATCAAAACAAACCCCAAGACAATAAACATAAAAAGATTGTCTCGTTTATTAACAATTCGTACACTGTTCACTCGTATAAACTTTGTGCACACCAAGTTGTTTATATGAGATCTTTACTACAAGAAGACTGTGTTTGAGTGTCGAAAACTATTTGATTGTCCAGACATATACTTCCGACACAGAAACTTGCATTCTTTTTTCCGTTTCGACAACCCACAGTTCCTTTCGGTCTGGGTTAGGACAACCTTTTTTTAAATAGCTGTATGTTGAACATCATTGTCATCCAGTTCTCCACATTCCAATATAAGTTGTCGCAGACTCAAGTCACCCCAAAATGCAAGGGTTTTCTGCGAGTGTTTCTTAAAATAACTTCAACGTACATAGCCATCTGATCAACTGGAAACACAGCAGATATCAGGTGAAGAGATACAAACTTCGTGTAGTTTATGAACCTACGACACAAATAACCTAAACAATTAAATTAAGAAAGTCTTCGCCAATTATCGACTCGAGTGGATACTTTCAAAAGATGACAGCAACAGTAAGTATCCGAGCAATAAACAATTTGCAACTCACCTAAAGTGAAAGATCCATCCTTTTCTAATGCTTGAAGCATCTGTTCTTTTGCGTAGCCTGTGTTAGGTTTGAACACCGCATCAAATACTACTCGAGTTTTTTCAGACGTTGCTCGTTTTCTGAAACTCAATAAAGTACCACTCTAAGCAATTTACTATGATGATGATGTTGATGATGATGAAAACTTTATTTTAAAAGGGTTACACTGACAAGGATAATTTAAAATATCGCCCTTAAATATAATACAACAATGTTTTAAAAACTAAGCTAATCATTAAAATATTAGAAAGATAAAAATTACACTTCACTCCCATCCCCACTCCCACATCCAACCCAAACCAATAAGTCTAGAATCTATTCCCAAACCCCGACCAAAATCAGAGTTATTAGTAATTTTAAATAGATCTTTCATTACGGGAACACTACAAGACAATAGCACTATCAAATTTTGGTAGCTGTCCATCTGGCAGTTTCAAAATTTATAGTAACCTAACAAAAGGCACAATGACACATCATATGTAAACTACATGTAGTTTCACAAGCATAATGACCACACGCCACTTCCTGTACGAAAGTTGAAGTAATTTTCTTTTAACCTCTGCCGGTACCAAGTCGAAAGAGTCCTTTGGTTTCTCCCACGGTTTTTTCGGGATGGCTGAACCATTTTTAGTTTCTGTTTTGGGTGGCTCAAAGAATTGTGTTTTTGTTCTAATTAATCACAAAGCTGAAATATAGGCGTGTTTTGAGCCTTATGATCATTGTCAGAGAAGCTAAGGTGCAAAATATTGTAAGAGAAACCGAGAAATAAAAAAAACAACCTGCCCCGAGGGCAATTTACATCACCGAGAGTATTGTGAGAAAGCGTTGGTGGACTGGGTTTAAGATTGCTAAATTTGTCTTATTCTCCCTCTAAAACTGTGGTTGTCTTGGTAGCTCAGAAAGCTACTTTCACATTTATGCGTAGAGCAAAGTAAGCGTTGTATTGGTGGCAACAACCATTTTACATTATTCTGTGACACTTTTGAATTCGAAGTTTAATCGTTTATCTTATTTTAAAATTTATCATTCTTTTTTCTTCTTCATCCTGGGTCCGCCAGCTGAAACCATAACCGTATTTTGCGCATGACTGTGAAAGTGGTTTATTGGTGAGAGCGCTAGTCATGTGATCATAGGGTCGTGGGTTCCATTCCTGGTGCTAGGTGAAATTTTGGCTTTCTCATCTCGATTTTCCTCACAGATGTTCCTGTTTGCATCCCTAGCTTGTAAGAGTTTCTTTTTTTCAAAATGGAATCTTGTCAACTGAACGTTAGGCAGTTAATGAACTATTCGCGCAATTAGCTACAGACAAGATGAAGCTATAATCTTCCTATAATTGAATTATCTAGTCCCGATTGTAACTTAATATTCCTGATCAAGAATATTAAATGGAAAGTAACTTTCTACGAATCTCAAGGAAGAAAAAGTTGCAGTGTACTGTTTAACTCACGAGAAATGTTTAATATGAATCCAAAGGAAGTCGTTGCCATACTCTGTATTGAAGAAGTTCTCAATCTGGAGAAGGGAAAAAGGTCAATTAATATGTAACAATAGTTTTAACAAACGAGGAAACGGAACAGCGACTATTATGTAAACACCTATCATAATTCGTTCCGAGAACAATTTCGTAAACACAAAGGACTGGTTACTGAACCCTAGAAAGCTTCAGCTACTTTGCCGAACAAATACAAAATTTCAAAATGGCCGCCGTTTTGGATTTTCAGCCGCCATTTTGGATTTTTGACTTTCGTGACTTTGATAATTTTGAGATATATTATTAGACATGGTAAGGAAACATCCTTTTATAGTCTAAAACTATGAAATATCTAGCAAATTGTAAACTTACAATTATTTTTAACAAAAAATTGACGAATTTCAAAAAGTTATCAACATTTTAACAACTTTCGTGACTTACCCTGATGACATCATCAGTGATTACGTCATCAAATTGGTGCCAAAAGATGTGTTCACAGGAATCGTTGCGCAAACGTTTTTGATAATTGGTCAAACGGCACAAATTTGAGGCAAAAAAAGAACGAGGAGGAGGGGAGGAGGTCAGATTGACCCCTAAAGCTTTTTTATGGTTTAAAAAAATCCAAAGCCTATTCTGATCTCAAAGGTGCTAGAAACAATAGACACTTGTTAAGATTTCAATTTCGTTTACGTAAGAATTCGACTTTGTTTAAATGGCATGCCCAAAAGGATCGATTAGTTGAACGAGGTCTAAATCTTAGTCGGTGTCTATTGTTTCTAATATCTCTAAACGGGTTACTACATAAAAAAGCACTCACCTCTTCTAGGCTAGAAAATAGGTAAATTAAATAGATCGATTTATATATTTTAAAATAAACTATTTTTCATAAACATGGACATCACTTGCACAACTGATTTGACTTGGTAAAATCTTCAAACAAATGTAGTCTTTCAAACAGATGTGGTCTTTTAATGTCCTGTGTTAATAAAACCATCTGCGATTTTATATCTATTTGAATAAGATGTGGTTTACTTGAAAGTGAGAGATGGGAGCCTTTATTTTTACCCCAACTCTGAATTGCACTGAGCGTGTACACAATATTACAGCTATTTTGCTAGCATCAGTCCATACTCGATCGGTTCAACTGCACTTCACTGTTCACTCCTAACCATACAACAAGCACCATTTGATTGACAGTGACGAAAGAGCGGATGTAAAACCGCAAAACTGCTTTCCAAAGAACAAATGTTAACTAAGTTTATTAAGACATTGCAACATATGTTTATTTTCTTCAAACCACAAAAAAATTGTGCTTGCCTCGACGAACTTGCTATTTTTAAAATAAACGAAAACTAACTCAGGTAAGAAATGAAGCAGAAAATTGCGTCATACACACTTACCGCCGATGTCACAATTGTGAGATCTTCCATTTCTTTTGTGCTTCTTCTCTTCTTCTTTGTTTTGTTGGCGTCGATCAGGAGAGCAATATCAGATATTGTATAGTACTCCTCTAAGGAAGTTTAAAATCAGTAAGGTTTGGCTGACGTTTCACCGCTACGTAATGAAAGTGTAATTGACATAGACATTTTACAATAAGGTAAATCAACCTCAGCACACGGATTCTTATCTACTCTATTTCCATCAAAATTTAACAAAAGTAATCCTGTCTTAAACCCTGAAACTAGTCCAAAACTACTTCCACTGAAAACAAATAATCACAGAAACCATAGATAAGCATTTTAGGATACCTAAAATGTGTGCAATTTTACAATTGATTTCAGCTCCATTAAAAAAGACGCAAGCTAATAAGAGTTTTACTACTGATTGCAACGAACTAATCCGAAACCCGTACATTTTCAAGAATACAACATTTGAGTTAATTCATCTGTTCTAGTCATAACTACTTTCAACATGTGTTAGAAAATTACAGCTACTATAGCAAAATATTTTACAAAAAATCGCACTACAGCGACTAAAATGGCACGGCAGCTCGAGACCAGACTATATAACAAGTTTCAAGAAACTGACAGCACGAAGGCTGTGTCTACTAAACTATCTCATTTTTATAAGATGGCTCTTAAAAGAAGAGAAGAATAAATATAGGAAGAGCCATAAAACGTTTCTTTAGCAAGCATGAAAATGGAGGAGCATCTAATTAGCAAATTAACCTATTACCTTAAATATTTCTAAGCAAATTAACCTATTACCTAGCTCTATGAAGCACATACCTGTACAATTAGTCGGTTCTGTTGTGTTTTCACATTTGCAATATACTCCGTCCTCTCTCCTTTTACAGACTTTGTTAACTAACTTGCAGATTTGACAAGGATCTGTTAAAGACACATAATATAATTAAACGTATAAAGGTTAGCAGCTCTATGAAAGCTGAAACTCAAGTATGTACTTCCTTACAAATACTTTACTTGTTGAATATACTTGTATTACAATGCAGTTCAAGGTACCGGGTAAAAGAAAGATGTTCATGAAGTAAACAGGAACGATGTTGCGTTGATTGTTGTTACATGTATTATCGTTGTTTTGACGGAGCTTCATCGTTTACTGTTTCCTAAACATACAATTTGATCGTCTTTTACTGTAATGAAGTATGTTGTAAGTGTGCATCTAGTTGGATTTTATGAATTCATGAATTTGGCGATTTACTTAATCAGCATATCCATTGTAAGACTATTAGTTGCCCACATACCCGTTATATTGAGTTGATTGCTTTGTGCAGTATTTGTATTAGTGTCCATATTTTTACCATTTATTGATGTGTCCATACTCAAATCTGTATCCTTATCAAAGTCCATATCTATACCTATATCTGGAAATGTGTAGATTTCGTTTTTCGCAAGATGTCATCCTCATAAGGTCAAACTTAGCATTTTGCAAATATACCCCGAGAATACGCCCACCTCGAAAGAAAAACCCCTATTTAATCCGAGGTGTAGACTTTGAATACCGCTGCTGGTACCGTTGAGAAACAGCATGCAGTCAGTGGTTATGTTTGGACAAACCAGGGGAAATTAGTTTACACTCTTGAGGTAGTTGTTGCGTATTAGACAAAGCTGAGGACGGTGTTGACTGTTAATTAATAACAACATTCAGTTTGGCAAATGAGTCATGAGACATGTGCATTGTAAGTGTTTTTCTCTTATTTAGAATCATCTTACAACTTTGTGTATTCTAGTTGAACAGGTAGGTTTTGACCTGATTGTTAAATTAAAGCTGAAAGAATAGTCATTCTCTCCATATTGTTTTGTTTTATAGTTGACCTAAAACGAGAACGCCCCAATCGTAGGACCGAGCAAATAACTTCGTTTTATCAGGTGCTTTATATAAATTTTTTGGTAACCACATCTGTCAGAATATCATCAGAAAAACCAGACGCAAAAAAGGATTAAATATAGTTAAGTTAGTTAAGTTTAAGCATACTTTACATTTAACAACTTGTTCTTGCCACTATCGTTGGCAAGTGTTAGATAATTGCATCTACAAACAACTAATCACGTTTTCTTATTTCTTTTCTTGACAGATAGAGAACACGGATATATTTACGAACAAATTTCAGTTCTTTCTTTCTTTGTCTATACGGTTGCTTTAAATCGATATCCCAGATTTAGAACATCTTGCTTTATTGTGTAACAAAGCAAAATATGCAATTATTGTATAATTTTAAGAGAATATAACAATGCAAATATTAAGTGTCAATTGTCTCAAAAGGGAAAACGATGTGGATGTTTTTTTCAATTTAAACACTGACAGTAAACTGTACAAAAATTAACTTACAGTTTTCTTTTCACTTGAGAAAAAATTACAAAACAACAGTTAAAATGCAGCACGAAGTTTGCACGTTCTGTTATATTAAACTGTTCGCCATGGTAATTGTGTTGCTATGGTTCACTAACTTTAAATCGTACCAGGTAAACGATTTTGGAATATGTCGAAACAAATACAAAAATAAGGCAACTTTAGAGACATTTTATTGGCATCTGCATGGCCAATGAGTTATACAGTTAACAGTGGGAAAGTTATCAGAATCTTACTGACAAAGATTCCAAGGCTCAAACATTAATTGTTAACCGATGTTGTTTTAACTTAGATTAATTTGTTAATTTTTAGTACTAGTACCGTAAGGGAGAGTACGGTTTTAAAACTGTAATTACGCACCCTATCAAAATAGAGTGTTGTTATTGATATGTATCAAGACGATGCACCTCACATGTGGTCTAAACAATGAATAAAGGATAGTTTATTTACTGATATCTAGGTTTATGATTAATTATGAAAAACTTACAAAATAAATCCGACAGCTTGTATTAATGACATATGTGTTCGGTTAAGTATTGATTAAATATTAAACTCATGTTACACCATATGCTCGAGAATGACACTAGTCTGTATCAACATGGTTTTTCTATTTGCCTGAATAACAATTTTCTCTTAGCAGTAAATATGATTACGGCTAGAGATGCACACTATTCAGTAGAAAGTGGTGGAGATATAAACCAACGAAAAGACATTAACAGTAAGCAATCTCCCATCATAGTTACCAAACACATCTGTTATGGTCGTCTCTTTATTGTCGTTCCCACATCTATTCCCCGTCACACATCTGTAAGTTCCCTTGTAGAGGGAGGATACACTTGGTATGACGTAACTGGTATTAACAGTTCTGTTCTGGAGAACTGATCCATCAGTGACGTTGATCCATGCTACGTAAGGTGGAGGGTCACCTTCAACTGTACAAACCAGCTCAACACGGGACCCTCTTACGTATGCATTATTCGGTATAATGGAAATGACTCTTGCTGGAACTTAATAAAAACAACAACCATCACTGATCCACAATATGTAAGGTGAAGGATCAAAGTCCTTGAACATTTCAACTCAATAGGTTCACCAAACAAGAATGATTTACTTTCAGAAATATCCAAACTAAACAAAAGTAACACATTTTAAACTTAGTTTTTTCTAGAACCCTAATCAAGGAGTGTTTTTTTTTAAAATGTTGTAGATGACATCTATTCCAAAAATAAGCTACCCAGGTAATTATTATGTTGCCTTTTTCTGATTGCCTTTTTACTGACACTTCATCAATCAGTCAAAATAACACAAAGTCAACTACTATTGTTCCTACGAAACATTCTAAAAACCAAAACCAGTTTTATGGTAATTTCCTGGAGTCAGTGAGGCATAAAGACAAAAACAGCATACTTATAATGAATTTCTATCTCTTGTTCTAACTGCATGGTTCCAAACTGTATGTATATCGAGTATTATAATTCAACAACAATATCTACTGTCAAATCATGAATTACTCTAGCGTAGATTTGATCACGTGATATCCTTCGCAAGGCAAATATCAGCCAATACAAGAGGGCAAACACCAGCGGAGGAGAGGGTCTTGGTAGGGCTTGTCAATGGAACTTGAACCGCTATTTGAACAAGCGTTTCTTGTCCCTTCAAACCCTTGGGTTGGAACTAATGATCAATGCACCATTGAACCTTGCAAACATGTTACTGCTTTCCTAAAAACACCGCTCTGAAGAACTATTGGAGAGAAGCAACCTGTAAGCATCTATACAATAATGGTTTATCAGAACATGAAAATTTGTACCTTGAGTGAGTATATGTATACTAATCATATACATGAAAAAATTACTGGATGCCTATTGGTTAAGAGCAGTGCAATTATTTTGTAATTCTGTGCAAAAAAGTGTAATTCTGTG
>JAOEHT020415983.1:0-17310 GCA_025448195.2 Parazoanthus atlanticus | reverse complement strand
GGATACAGTGTATCTTATATTCCGGGGACTTATAACAGGAATAACAACATTTCAAAAAAATATATAAATCCTACAGCTATACAGTCGGGTATCGAGATAAGAGTTATATATCTGTACTTGTTTTTATTATAAAACGTTAGAATTAAAACGTAATAATAGCAAAACAAAGAAAAAGGATAATATTTGCAACTTTATTGTAACTTTCATCTGCACACTATAGGTAACTTGCAATACGAAAACAAATTGTTAAGGTTAAAAGATGCGCACTTCGAAGTATTATCAAGCAATACAAAAATATTTATCACCAATCTCTTTCCTCAACCCAGCCTCCGATAAACAAAATACTCAAAAATTGGATCCGTTACTTATCCTCTCCAAATCACGTTACATAGATCCCCTCTTCCCTCGTCGCCTCACCCCACCCCCCTCCCTCCCCATACATACAGAAAAAGAATAAAAACATACTCAGCAGGCCAGTATTCGGTCAAAGGGGCTTTATTTCAAACTTAACAATCTTCAAAATGTAATAAAACAAACGCAATTGGAAAACGTTTCTCTGATGAGATGTGCCGGAAATAGGAGGGTTTTATGCGTGGAAAATTATCACCGAAATAAGTTTTGTTAGTAAAGAGATAACGTATAACCAAGAGGGTTATAACTGGGGACCTATAACCGAGAATTTATAACTGGGAGGCTTATAATTGGCCGAACACCTAGGTCCCGGTCTCACTTATTCCTCCCTAAATTATTCTTCATCACTCCATGTTTATAGCAACTAAAATTTGCACTGACGTAATGCAATTAATTTCGTTCTTTCTTCGCAAAAGCACTAAAACAGTATACTTGCGAGATTGGGCTAAAAATATTTGCCAAATTATGATAATAATAATAATAATAGCCATAATGATGATGATGAAAATAATAATGTAAATGAAAATATTTATTATAATAAATAAAATAATAATAATGATAATAAACATATGGAGTATCATGCAAAAGTCTCGATACATTTTTTTAGAACAATTTTTTTACCTTTGTATTATTTTAGGTTCTACAGGTGAATATTACAACTGAGATGCAAGTGGCATTGTAACTAAACCAAAAATAAGACAATTGTTAAAAATCATGCTCCCTCAATCGGAAGAAAGATCCACAAGAAGTTCCTTTTGGTTTCGAAAGTTTTAAAAGTAGCATTATTAAATTGCAATTTAGCGTTCACTTTTGTATACTTTGTTTTCATTAACTGTGTAAAAGGTATACATTTTGGAAGGACATTTATCCCGAGAGTCTCGATACTCTTACAAATTGTCCTAACGTAACTTTAATTAATATTAACAAAACGTAAATACTAAAACGCTAATGCTATTTGATTTACTGTACCAAGTTATAACACTATTGTTTAGTTAAAATAAAACAAAATAAAATAAAAATACTAATATAGATTAAAATGATGAGTTCAACAGCTGATTTTTAGAAGGGTAGGGTATATTAAAATAGTAATATGGAACCAAACGACGATATCAGTATGTGAAAAATGTTTATCTCCGTTAAAATGATAACGTCCAAATTGACCTATTCAAAAGTCATTCTCAGTTGGGTCCCCTTATTTGAAGCTTATTGCGAAGTATTCTGGTTGCAGAAACTTAAACATGTATGTTACTGTAACATTAAGTCGAGTTTATCCATAATGGATATTATTGGGGATTTTTGCCATGTCTTTGACAGTTATACAAACAAATACCAAGGTCTCAGGATGTGCTTTTTGTTGCCGTTTGATGTTTTCGTGTCGTTCCTTTTTTTAGACAACTCCATTCATCACTACGCAGAATTATCGAACATCAGCTTACGCAAACTAAATGATAAAATAGTACCTGTTTTTGTAGACGAAACGTAGATAATACTCTATCAAACGACTGTCCATGGACTGTGATATTTACACTACGGAGATGGTAGAGCACGAGAGAAATACAAGAGGAACACAAGTGCTTCTGGAGTGCTCTACAACTTTCGGCAAGCAGAGTTTTTATAAAACAGAAATTTAAATGAGTGTGTTTAGTAACAATATAAATACTGCCTTTGCCATCCATTAACCAATCAGAGCGAGCACTGTATATGCAATATTTTACAAAACCACTAAAGACACACATCCCAATTTGGATCCATTTGTCTAGATATTTTCATAGATAGGTGAATACACTACATCTGGCTAGGAAGGAAAGTCTCCATGTCATAAACAAATTCATGGTTGTCTAGTTGAATCTCCCTTCATTCAGTCTACGGGTGTCTTTGCTCAATTAAGAGACGATACCATCATTTTGGAGATTTCCAAGCTTTTTCAAGTTTTCCTCGGCAGACTGAAAGGTACGTAATTCGTTGAAAATGTTAATATTTATTCACAGAATTTGTGTCATAAAGTTACTTTCCTTTTTAGTCAGGTGTAGTGTGCTTGACAAACAGATAAGTATTTAATTATTCAAATTCAACAACATGATTTACTGACCTTACTTCCCCTTCAGCTTCATTCTGTTACACCTTATTACAAGCATTATATTTAATATGAAAGTTTCAAAAGTTAATTAAGGATTGCAATTTTGGGTTCAAGACAACCTTAAGTGATATATACATTCTTAATTAAATTGTGTTCAACGATTTGTATAATGAGGTCTATTTTCAACCTAGATGCTGTGCAATTCAATCTCATGTACCGAAAAGTATTTTGCTTCATAAATTGACCCTTAAATGTGGAAACTTTAATGCAATCCAATAATTAATACAGTAATGAACCATTAGAGGCGGATCATTGATTGTATTTGTCTAAGAATATTCAGATTAGTTTATCTTGAATGGAAATTATTCTTTAACAGCAACATCAAAACAATTGCAACAGAACCAACACCACGGCAACAACAGCAACATTACAAAACTACAAGACAGTTACATCGATGGTAACAACAATGACAAGACATAAAGATGATAACGATGATAACAACAACAGCAACTACAGAAATTATGAGGACAACAAAAAGAATAAGATTGATGACAACAACAACAAAAACAGCATAAACAAGAATGATAACAACAACAATAATAATAATAATAACATCAAGAATGATGATGACAATATCAGTGTTAAAAACAGCAACAACAAAAATAAGAATGATGATAGTGACAACAACAACAATGACGACAACAACGACCACAACAACGTCAAAAACGACAATAATAATAATAATGATGATGATGATGACGATGACGACAACAAAACAACAACAACGATAAAACAACAACAGCAGGTTGTTGGCGAAAATAGGAAAAACAACCACAACAAACACAACAAAAAAGCAAAAATACATTGACGACGATAACAAAAGTAAACATTATCGAATTGTATTGATCAGTAGCTATTTGTCTCATTTCTCTCAGTTTGTTTTAATTAAACACTATTTATCTGTAACTGGTAGTTCAGAATGTGCTGTAACTTTTACCATGTTGTGTTTTCCAGTCAAGAGGAAGCTCTATCATATAAAGAAATACCGTTCCCCCCCATCCAAGAAGTGTTGCGGCTGTTGTGGTTGCGGTTGTTGTGGCTGTGGCTGTGGACACTGGTGCTCCCCAGGGGGAGGAGGGTCACCCTGTAACCACTGCTGCGGGGGGTTTGAGTGCTGTCAACCTTGCTGCGGATGCTGTGGTGGGGGAGGCTGCGGATGCTGTGGTGGTGGCGGCTGTCACGGACTTAACTTTCCAGTCACGTTTGGCGCTTGCACAGAAAATCCTTGTTGTGCCTGCTGCTCTAAGAAGCCTCCCAAAGGCAAATGCCAGTGGCCGTGCATGTGGCCCTGCTGTTGTACATGTACTCCCCCTAAGTTCCAGTTCTCCCCGCTGAAGGCCAAACCAATGTGTAAATGTCCTCACAAGGGCAAATGCTGCGATGGGTGCTGCAGCAAGCAACATGGTAAGGAGTTAGTTTTCTTCTGCTTTGAAAGTGGGGGAGTAGCTGACAAGTGACTTGAGGGTGTGGGAGGGCGGGGAGGGGGACAGGCTGACAGATTCATTTTCTTTTATTACCACAGAAATTTACAATAGTTTACAATAATTTAAAGTAATGCAAGAAAATGTGGGGATGCACGAATTAAAACCCGACAGGGTTATATTGGACATTCGTGCACCCTTTTGGTTTAAGAATGATAATATTGATATACATGTTAACTAAAATATCTTGATGGAAATTAAGGTAGATGATACAGTAATCATCTAATCACAGACAAGTGACTCTGAGGTGTGGGAGGGGCAAAAATGCTTTTCTTAGTAACTCTTTATGATTCTGTCTCTACAATCAAGAATAATTGTATGATAAGTATAGATTATTTTTTCAGTTGAATAGTTACATATTATGTTTCCTTCATACCAATAAGAAAACAAAAGAGGGCATTAAATGTTTTGTTGATATATGATCGGTACATTATTTGTAGTTTGTCTAACAACTTTTGACAAGCTTTTGTTTTATTTTATTTCAATTTATGTTACCTTATCAAAATCGAGCAATCTTTGTTTAATTCATACACTCCACAATCATTTTCGGGGTTCTTTTTGGAATTATTTGTTGTTACTCCGTCGTATGTGGAAATAAAAGAATCTGAATACCCAATCGAACAGTCGTCAAATTAAACGAAAGATGTCAAAAAACCTTAACAAACTATCATTATATTAGAGTAAATTTTAAAACGCTGTTACCATAGCAATGCAAAAATTGGTTAAAAGTTAAAAACACAATTAGAAACAATGTTAACAACGAGGAATCAGCCACCTTAGGATCTTGTAATAATTATCACAACATTTACCTATTTCTTTATTTGTTTCGTTTGTTTCTTCTCATCCTCATTTGTTAACTATCAAACCAACACAAGGCTTCACTATCTCGATAAAGCTCATTCAAGGCAAATTACTGATCCTTACTTTCGGATGGGCCATTTTGTTTCTATCCACCTTTCACCGACTGAATTCCGCTCCATTTCCTTCTTTCCTTGTGCAGTGGAAAGAAACGAGCAAACTGGTTGCAAGCGATGCGGATATCATTACGGTCCGTACGGTTACGGTGCAGGGTATGGATGGAACCCAGTGATACCTTATGGAGTACCAGCCCTTGGGTGGGGTCTGTATGGAACACCTTATGGTGCACCCTATGGTGCACCCTTCCAGCCAGCCCCATTCCTGTATTGAGGTTCGGTGAGTTAAACCAGAAAGCATGATAGATATTGTCCATAAACCTGCCTTTAAAAGATCTTAAAATGCAAGGTCTATTTGTTTGAAGAGTGGATAACTCTATCCAGAGGATAAATTAGGTATTCAGTGGATATCGTTATATTTTGATTGGACAACGAACAGAATCTATCCGATGGATAGGAATTTATCCACTGGATAAAGTTATCCGACCTTTGAACAACCTGGTCCAGAGTGTAAAATTTGAGAACACAGAAATTAAGCTTTTGAAGTGTTTACTCAAGACATAAGATCCCTTTAGTGTATGAAAATATTTGAAACATATACATATATACACATAAATTGTCTATCAGTTGGAAGGCTGTTTTAATAAACCAATAAATGAAATAATTTTGCCAGAATAAAAATGTTCTCACCTATTTGTATTTTGAATTGCAGATGATGATTATGTGAATCAAGATTATGGCAAAGGATATCAGCAATGCACGTCCAATCTTTGGGGATTTTTTATCAATCAGTTTCAATATTGTTTCTTTGTTACTAAACTGAATAAATGCTGAATTATAAACAAGCAAACTAATGCCCGTTAGTGACTTGTATACGGCTACATAACATAAGATTTCGAAAATATAATATTTTAATCTTTATAAATAACGCGATCTCGATACGGACTTCATAGTAATCAAGAATATTTTTCTGATTAAATGTTTCTTTCCTTTACAAACAGCTCTTTCTACAACTGAATCCTTTCGATGTAAATTTGAAATTGCGGCCAGTGATAAGCGTATGGTAATAGTTTTTGCATGAATCCTGATTTGGATATCCGTCAGCTGTTAGGGCCGAATAAAGTTCTTATCCGAAGTATTATTTTCTCTTAGTGTTGTGGGGGGAGGGGCATGGGATGACTTGCAACTTTTTTCCGATCGCTTGACCATTTGGGGTGCCAAGGGATGTGGACTATAATGAGTTTGTTGGAAACTACACCAAAACTTTATTCCGATTCCTTCACGTTTTAGACAACTGGTAGGTGTGAGAACTGCTTCAGATCAAACATACTTATATTTACATTAGCGTTTACTTCATTTTACTAATCGGGGTTGAAAGGAAGCTCAAGGATCTCCGACCGTATGTAATACTCGAGAACCGAGTACAACGTTAGCGATATGACAGATAGATAGATGAATATATAAAATTTTGATATATAAAAAATATATATATATTGGCGTTATCTTTATTTTCTTTAATATTTTTCCATCAACGTTTTTGTCAAAACAACTGAAGAAGTATTATTGGATCAGAACTGTAAAGTCCAATTTGGATGCTAGACACTACCTTGTTTTGTTTTACTTTAGCCGCGCATGCTCGGTTGCAATTTAAGCGACTATTTATTCAGGGGTTGTGTTTCTTTATAGCAAAGTTATTATATAAAGTCAGAATAGCATCACTTATATATATTCCGGTTTTATTACAGTTTTAATTGCTTGGTTCCCTGCGTCAGTCAGTTGCATTAACTGATTGTCAGTTGTATTTCACAATCTAAGTTAAAGAAAGTGTAACTAAGCGAATATGCGGTTTCTGATTAAAATTATTCTTAACTGCAGTGGACTCTTGCTATCTCGGTTTCAGTTAACCCGATCAAAAACCAGTTTCCTTTGGATACTGTTCTACAGTGGCAATCTCAAACACCTCTTTCCGAAAAAAGTATATTTGTATTACCCTTGAGCGTTCGAGATAACAGAAGTTGAATATATGTTGCCACATACTCTATCACATATATCCATATCTGTGCAAATTATCGGTAAAACATATTGTATATGTTAAAATCTGAAATGAGTTGGCACAGTAAGCACAAGAAACGACTTCTTTTAATCTATTTAAGTTGATCATTTGTGAATAAGCTGCATTGAATTTCTGTGTTGCAGGTTGTAATAGATGTCGGCTTAGACCGTCTGCACACAAGCGACAATTTGGCCCCTGGGGTGACATGCCGGGTGGAGGATGTGGCGGTGGCTGTGGCGGCTGTGGTGGTTGTGGTGGGTGCGGTTGTGGAGGTCATCGCGACTGCGGCCACTGCGAGTGGGGTAAACCCGGAGCGGGTTGCGGGTGCTCCAACTGTTGTGGGGGATTCGAGCACCCCATCACTTGCGGGGGCTGTGGATGCGATTGCTGTCCAAACCTCAACTTTCCAGTTACGTTCGGCGCATGCACCAATAACCCGTGCTGTGAGTGCTGCAAGGAGAAGCCTCCCCCTGGCGTGTGCAAGTGGCCTTGCATGTGGCCCTGCTGCTGTGAGTGTACGCCACCCAAGTTCAAGTTCAAACCTCTGGAGGCCAAGCCTGTCTGTCATTGTCCTAAGAAAGCCCCAGGGTGCACTGCGTGCTGTGGCCATGCCAAACGTAGTGGTGAGTTTGTAGTCAGTACGATATCGGAGCAAACCGAAAGTCAATTATTTATAAATTAATTGTTCGTAAAAGCAATGATGAAAGATTTTGTCAGGTTTAGCAACAATGAAATATGTTGTTAACTCTCTTGGTCAACTCTAACTCTCCGGCTCTCTCATCTAACCCTCGCAAACAACAAGATGTCTACAAACTGAAAAGTAACCGCTATTTCTTACAATTCAAAGGTACTAACGTTAGCTTTTAAACAATTGTAGATGAGGGATCACATCAAAGAGACAGTAAACCAGTTTCTACATGCAAAACTACCGTTTTGAAAACTAATTTCCTACACCTCTTACCCGAAATACACTGACCAAACAACCTTATTCAGTTACACAAATACCAATTTATAAAATACGATTGCCAAAGGTAAATTAACTTAGTGCTGGGTTACGTTAGGTAAAGATTTGTCTTTGGGGCTCACAAGGAATTCTCTTCAGTAACTTGTAACAGTAATCCGTTTCAATCGTCGTCAAATTTTCATATTTGCAGCCTTTCAGGTGTAATTCTGTTTTAATTATTCGTGGGAGTTGTTATTTTTGTATCGTTAACGTGTTAAGCATGTGACTTAATTTCACATGTATCAACAGTTGTAAAGAGTCTCTTTTTTTAATGCTGTAAACCTGATGGTGATTCAATAAAATATCTACCTATCTATCTAAGCAAAGTAACGTAGATATTTCGCAGTCATATCGTAATACAGAAACTTTAATCTACAGTCATGAGATCACTACTTTTATTCCTGACAGTAAAACATCATAGACCACTTTCATAATACGTCCCAATGGCCATGAACAAAAACTTTGAGTCGAGTCCAGAAAGGCAGAAATAGAGCAAATGTATGTGAAACTTGGAACTTGATTTTCTGTTTATGGTCACTGGGGTATACTATGAAAGTAGTCTATATGCAAACATATTTTTCTTGATTTTTCTTGTTCACATGTAGGCCCACTTAAGACCACAAAGCGAAAATGTGGACGCAGTAATAACAGTTTCATGTACCGTGGTTACATCTCATATCCCGCCATGCACCTGGGGCTCGGCTATACAGGAACCTTCCACTATCCGTATCAGATTCCATTCTCTCCATACTAGCAGACAAGGTAATTTCTTTATGCTAGCTCTTAAATGTTGGAGAGGCGCGTCAAGGATTTGGAGATTGAGGGAGTGGCTCTCGTTTAGGTCATTTATACGGTTTGTATATATTAAATACCTGGGAAGAAGTGGAGCTTTGGGCACCATGAAGCCATCCTTTGTCTTAACCTTTTATAGGCTAGTATGTTCTGGTTACAAAACTGTTCTAAAGCGCTACGCTGAAAAAATTTGGGAAAACTTTGCTCGCTTTAATCTTTTTTACCAAAAAGAGTAAGCGGTTGTTTACTGACATCAAGTCGTTTGTCTGTTCGTTCGTTTGTTTGTTTGTTTGTTTGTTTGTTTGTTTGTTTGTTTGCGTTTCCGCCAAAGTTACTCCAATTTGAGTATTTAAGTGTCTAAACGTTGCGAATATCAAAATATTAAGGCGAACTCAAAACACAGTTGACACGTACACACATATAGCGGGATTATAGTATTGATACTGGCATACCTTATGAGACTTCTAAAGAAGGAGTACATGTGGAAATCCTTTATTGCATTCTCGCCATTGGTAAAAAATGATAAAAGTTTCTTTATCAAATTAACATTTTCCATAGCCTCAGGTATATATATCACTTGTGAAATGCTAAGGTGACAAGGTCAGAAAAATGTTTTGAACTGAGATAAGATATTAGAATATGGGCTACTGTTTGAAAGTACAAGATACAAAATATTCTATACAGTTCTTTTGTCTTTCAGTAAAATACTCATTATGATAATAGCCAGCACCGCGATGATCCGGGCCCGCCACTGGGTCTGTGTCATTCGGCTCTTTTCTCATAACAGATAACCCTGCTCAATAGCTCGGCAACGAAAAAGGGATCCTGAAGCATGCAAAGTCTCGTTAAAGAAATATATCTATTAACTAATATATACTGTATAAACTACGAATATAAGTTCATGGGCTTATAGCTTTAATGGGCTTATAGTCGGAATGGGCTTATATTCGGGGGGGCTTATATTGGGGAACTTTGCGTTTCAAAATTGGTTGGGCTTATAACTGTATTGAATTTGTGTCTCAAAACAACAATAGACACATGTTAACACGTTAAATAGCCTTTTCATTTTCTTCTAAAATTCTGAAATAACAACAATCTTGTTAACGCATTTGAACCGTATAAAATAAAACAAATGCAAAGTTAAATCGTTTTCTTACCGGTATTTTAGTACACGTCCTAAGCCTCATCCGAATTTAAGCCCATGGACTTATATTGGGGGGAGGGGTTACAATCGGATGGAATTTTGATGGGTTTATATTCAGGGGGACTTATATTTGGAATTTTACGGTAACTGTATTTCTGGCTACCGAGAAAAACTTAAAACTTGCTTAACGTTAGTCTTAGCTAACGCTCCATCGAACATAAAATCTAGTTGCAATCATGTCAGAAATTCTTCAAATGCTAATATATATTTTTCTTGTTTCTTCAGAATTCACAAAGAACAAGATAGATCCACAAGCCCTTTGCACTAGTGGCTCGTTTGCTGTTAAGAGTTTGTCTGGCGACAGCCTGCACAAGAGTTTTTGAAATTTTTAAACTTGAGTCTGTAAACAACCTAATCAAGCTGTTTTTACCATAAATAAACAATAAAGTTGTAAAATTAGTCTTAAGCTTCGACCACAAGGGAAGTTGCCGCAACAAGAGGCCATGAATAAACTTGTACTACTACTAACAGTTTGTTGACAGTGTAGCTGACACATTAACTAAGGCCCGGGTTAAACGTCGATCTTTGCACGCGTCGAACCAAACTTCACTTCGGGTCGACCGAAATTAAGTTCGACTTTTTGAGTCAAATGTCGAACTTAATTCAGTCGATCGAAACTCAATCAGTCGGTCTTAATGCGGATAAACGTCGAACTTATCATGCGCGCAATTGTTGAACTTAGTCCGACGCATGCTAAGATCGACGTTTAACATGGGCCTAAGAATGCAACATTAATCACGAAGTGTAAGAAATGTATTGCAATAAAGTTTTCATTTTACTCTTGCAATTTTGTTTTGACGTCGTGACTTTCCCGACTTGATACAATTTATAATATTTAGCTGTAAAATATTAATAATGGTGATAAAGTAACGCCGTAGAAAATGGCTTGGAGTAGTTAACAAATGACTGTTGAACAAATATAGCAGGATTTTGTAAGCAAGATCTTCTAAAAAAAGGAAGAGAAATTGTGCTTTCAAAATTACCCACGTCTACCTCGGGGAACTGTAATTCGCAAATGTCTCGCGTTACTTTCAAAGAGAAAGATTAACGAGCAAGCGTGAATCCATTAGAGTGAACGATGGTCTGGAAACTAAAATAAATCTACAAGAGAAATAACAAATTGATTCACTTGCAATTGACGTAAGGAATTCCCTTTTTATAAAAAAAGCATTAAACCTTATCAGAAAATGGCTTTCAGGACATCGTTTCTAGTTAAACACATTCTCATATAGCTTCAATTACTGAGCTATAACCACGTTACTCAGTTTTCTAGAAACACTGTACACTATCCGTGCTCTCATTTTCAATCATACATTTACTGGCTACGGTGCCTTTTTTCTTGTTTGATCAGTAACACGACTTCCAATTTTAAAATCGTTCTAATTAATAGCAAATATATTGTTGTTCCCTAAGACAGTATTCCGTATCTTAACTCGATCTTCTTGGTGTTTCTCCTCCATCCCAGGATGCAAATCGTGCTCAAAGAGATGTGGCTTCGGTGGCTTTGGTGGCCACGGCTTTGGCAGTTGCGGCGGCTGTGGTGGCGGTTGCGGCGGCTGTGGCGGTGGATGTGGCGGTGGATGTGGCGGGTGTGGTGACTGTGAGTGGGGAAAGCCCGGAGCTGGATGTGGTTGTTCAAACTGCTGCGGAGGTTTCGAGCATCCCATCTCATGCGGGGGCTGCAACTGCGGGGGCTGTGCTGGCTGTCCAAACCTCAACTTTCCAGTTAAATTTGGGGCCTGCTGTAACAACCCTTGTTGTGAGTATCGCACAGAAAGTAAAGTTACTGCTTCTTAAAATTACACAAACATACAAGTTTAGAAACACAAACACACACGTGCCCGCGCATGCACAAACATACACACAAACATACACACAAACGAACATACAAACATACACACACACAAACATACACACACACACACAAAACAACCGTACACACAAGCGCAAGCAACAGATCTTTTCTGAACTTTCGTCTTAAAGACAGCTATTGTTCGTTTTACTCAGCTGTTCTTTGGTAATTGATTTGTGTTTTGTCAGACGTTTAGGGCCAGATAGCAAAATTGAAGACTCTCAAACTTAGTTTTCTTTTCCTATGCACTATTATTGCCAACACATTTTGTATTGACATGTCGTCATTTTTCGTTAAATTGGACACCTCACTAATACAGACACTTGGAACCAATCCCAAGAGAGTCCGTTGTAAAAAGAGTTCGCTGTATATTGGCAGCCTCCAAAAGGTAAATACACCAGGAAGTGGGCTTTCTTTAGTAAAAAAGGGGACGGTGGTGATCAATACCTAGCCTCCCCTCCCCTCCCACCAAATATGGTTTAGCTGGTCCCTCAGTACCAGGTTTCTGTACCCTCCGAGTCCCAACTAAGTTTTGCATCGCAGGTGAGTGCTGCAAGGAGAAGCCTCCCCCCGGCGTGTGCAAGTGGCCTTGCATGTGGCCCTGCTGCTGTGAGTGTACGCCACCCAAGTTCAAGTTCAAACCCCTAGAGGCCAAGCCTGTCTGTCACTGTCCTAAGAAAGCCCCAGGATGCACTGCGTGCTGTGGCCATGCCAAACGTAGCGGTGAGTGCGCCAATACATTACTTATTAATTGAATTGGAGCAATAGGAATCAAGCAAAATGTATAAAAATCACAGCCAAATTAGCAAAATTTACCATAAATTTGTTTATCTACTGGGAAAGAGTTTGTTTTCTATTCAGAAGAAGCAATTCTTACGCCTAGTAAGATGGTGTAGAAAAACTATTGTCCTTTAATGTTACTGTTCTATTTTTGTCGCTTTTTCGTTTTCGTCTTTGACTACCCATAACAGAGCGCATTATAATTAAGAACACTCATACCTTCTTGAGCACAAAATGTTACCGGATTAACAACACTTAAAACTCAAATCAATAATATAGTTTCTTCAACAAAAATTATTTTTTAAGTATTCTTTAGCTAGTCGGCTACTGTCATTCTTTAGAGTGAGATGATTAAAGAAACAGTAACAAGAAGATACATCTTAAGGCTTTGACCCATTGACCTACTTTCGTGTTTCCTTCTTAGTTTTAAACGTGTAGTATAGGTTTGTATACGTAGTTTAATTTGACAATGTGTTTGTTTATCTTAGGTCCTTTCAGGCACCAAAACCCCTTAAAGCGCCACCTTCCGCCTGCCGGTTATGGCTCCGTATACGGGGGCTACCTGCCACACCCACATGCGTTGGGTATAGGGTACGGTTACTGGGTACCACCCGTCTTTAACGGGTACTTCTGATGAAACACAGGTAAGGATTCCTATACTTACAACAATACGCTCCCCACACACCCATGAGCGTTTGGGAGCCAGGTTGTACCGATCGAAACAAAACACACGACTGGCCTAGATAACAATAGGATAATGAACTAAAAAATAACCTTAACCCTGCAAACAATAGCTGGTACATTGTGACAACTCAAAATACAGCTCTAGAACGGTACATGTATAATGGAGTTTGATTAAGATCACGGGTATCAGATGTGGCCTGTTTTAAGTGGCCTACACAGTTGCGGACATGGCATTAGGGTGGCTTCCACTTAATTGCCATTTTTCTGTATCACTGAACTTTAAGAAAAGGCTTTCGAATGTATTATGACGGATAAGATTTTGATTTATGGCTAAGCGATAATAATGGTCTCATTGGGATAACAACCTTTCGAAACAAAGCGTCCATGCCAGAGCAAAAAGAAATTCGCATAAATCAGTTAACGTGGGGAAATTCTAAACAACTGACAAATTCTTTGACTGTAACAGTAACTAAACAAGTAATTTCCAATTATTCCCAGCTGACAAAGTCGCCCTCTTTAATGTTTTCTAATCCGTCACGAATTCTTAACATTTATATTGCTATATTTCATTGCAGAACCGTCATTGGGTGGAATTTAAGTTGTGAAAGCAAGTCAATCAATTTTCGGATAAAAGAAAGAAAACGAAGGACAAAGGAAGAGTTGTAAATTTGTACCTGCATTCTTACAAATAAAACTTACAAATTACAAAAATAAACAATAAACAATAAATAAATAAATATATCAATTACTTCGATACATTGTAAAAGATGTGTAATCAAATTAGACACACACCCAGCAAAATCAGCCTCATTGTATTCATCCATGTACTTAAAGAATCTACTATGTGCTAGGTCAGCAAAACTATAAAAGCCTGTAATTGCAATTTAGAGTTAGTCATTACATAAGGCTTCTTGGAAACGTTTTAATAACAATAATAATCTTTATTTATACTCGACAATTAAAACTGAATTAAGAGATAGTTACAATGATTAAAGTTTACAACCGTATAAATCATATATTTAGAAACAGTACTGATGTTAACATAAATATAATATATTGAAGGACCTACAACAACATCTATGAACGGAACACAAAATATAGAATCAGGAGATCAAAGACAAAGGACAACAAAGATGTTAATAAACTGTTGTTCGTTTGCAGTATGGAATTATCTAGCTGTATTAAATTTGGAAATTATAACTAAAAAGACGTTTTAGCAAGAAGGGGTAAATAGGGGGTCCATAACAGGGTGACAGGGGGTCCCACATAATGTCTTGGCTCTAGGAGCTTTTATCTTGAACTTGGGAGGAGTATACTTCATTTTAGCCATCATACAAGGGCAACCGAAAGATAGTGGAACACGAATACAGCCGCCACAACCGCAAGGTATTACGGGACAACAGCCAGGCAAACATGAACATCCACCGCACGGAATAGTTGCACAAGCGCAATCATTCGGCTTCTCTTCGCCGTCATTTTGTTTCTTGGCTTTGCCATTTGATTCTAAAGTATGTAAAACACTCTTAAGGAGTTCGCAAATTTTCTTCACTTTCCGGTGTTTAGTTCCCCTTTGTATCGCCACCTCCTCTAAATTGTTCACTGGACACTCATCTTGGTATACGTTATTTAATCTCCTCAAAAGAAAACTTCTGTTGTTGCATTGTTTCTGCTTTTTTTGCCTTTTAGTAGAATGTGACTTCTGCATCTTAACTGAATTATCAGCCTTTTCTTTTTCCTTGTTAATTGGACACTTGCAGCAAATTGCTACTCGAGAGACTGTCTTTGCTTTCTTCATCAAATCAAGATGCCTTCTGGTTGTCTGCCGCGAACTCTCAACTTGTTTCTTTAAGTATTTAAGTGATTCCTTTCTGAAGTTTACATCAGCTGACGACATTCGCTTTTGTCCACAATATAATTTATTTGTTGAATGGAATGGAGAAGTAAATATGTGACCTTTCTTTACACGTCTTTGCCCTCTTGAAGATTTACTGTAAGTAGTGAAGAGTTTGTCCAATTGGCGTTTATGAGAACATTTGCGACCGCTTGACAATGTATTTCCGGTACGTTCGTTTAGTTTCCTTTTCAAAGTTTGAGTTTTATCAATCAGATCAATTGTTGTTTTCTCTGAGCATTTGGCGCCTTCATTTTTACGTTCACCGTCCGATTGGTTAACGTAGCAAGTCAAACCAACTAAAGCGATATATATCACAGATTTCCCAAGGCGTGTCTTAAAGTAAACCATCACCACCCCTTTTACAAACTAGCAGCAGACAATGTTGCCTAACAAAACCAAGGAAAACCTATATTTAGTGTCATTATTGTCTATGCTACAGCTTATTAAATACATGTCAACAGGACACGGTTCATAGATTAATTAACGGAGACACAGGAGCACCAGACTAAACTGTAAATTATGCATTCTAGTGAATTGCATGTTTCGCGTAATGCGGAATGGTAAAAGGTATATCTTTTAGTTTCATAGGCCAAATTCGTCCAAAATCCACATTTAAAACAACTTTCTGCAACAAAACAGAATAGCAAGTATCTATCATCCATAGTGTATTGTTTATCCATCTATTTTGAAACTCAGGAATAACTTGAATATCATAGTATGTAATGGGAGCACTTACTGATTTGATCTTTTGTTTCACTTTGCTGGTGCTTCGTTAGTGGCACCTGTAGCCTTTTAAAAACTCTTTAAGTGGTGAGTTAAATTTGGCATTTACTTGAAACCGTCAAACTGAAGTATATCTTAAACAACCCACTATATCTTTAAATGAAAAGGAGAGATTATAAAAAGTTGTTGGAAGAAGATGTACAATGGCAAACGTATTTCTTGAACCGCAGTTTCTCTTAGAAACATTATTCATTTTGGTGTTATTTATAGAAAGCTCTTTGAGTAAACCGTATAACGGTTTGTATTCCAAAGATTATCAGCATTTGTACAAATATCTCAGAGACGCTTATGGATACAGAGGGATTGTATTGAAAGAAAAGAACGAAACTCGTGACAAGGCAATAACATTTCTAATAGAAAGAAATCATCCAGGATTTGCAGTTACAAAGAGAACACTGGAAGAAAGCCCAACAACACCTGTAAGAGAAATTGAAAGTGAAGATTTTAAAAAGTTATTCCATGTTTTAAAACACGCTATAAAAGAACTAAACGAGGAAGACGAAGAACAAGAGATTGAGAACGACGACGATAGTGATAACGAAGAAAAGAGTGAAAGCAATGAAACTAAAAAGGAGGGAAAAAAGAAGGTGAAGAAGATAGATGACAGTACGGAACAACAGGACAAGAAGGTAGACGACGGCTCTTCCGAAAGCACCGTTTGCTTCTCTCCTGGATGCGGAGGAGGTTGCTTCAATCCGATGGCTTGTGGTTGTAGCTGTCACTCCTGCCTCCCATGTGCACCCCAGTCCTGCATGTCATCGCCTTGCTGTCCATGTTGCTGTGCAGCTGGTGGAACCGGCAAAAGCCTCGAGGACGTATGGATGTTGCCAACCTTAATTGTCGCTAAGACACCTCCGGGAGCACCACCTCCTCCACCACCACCTCCACCTCCCCCCGGAGCACCAACACTATGGTTACCTCCTTGGCTAACAAAATCATTAGGTCTACCCCCTCCACCGGCATCGCCAAAAGGGGGTGGAGGAGGTGCAGCAGGAGGAGGAAGCGCGGCTGGTGGAGGAGGTGGAACGGGGGGAGTGGGTGCAGCAGGAGGATAGGGCGCGGCTGGAGGAGGTGGAGCAGCAGCAGGAGGCGCGGCTGGGGCAGGAGGTGGAGCAGGAGGAGGTGCAATATGAGGAGGTGGTGCAGCAGGTGGAGGAGGCGCTGCTGGAGGTGGAGCAGGAGGAGGAGGTGGAGCAGGAGGAGGAGGTGCAGCAGGAGGAGGAGGTGCAGCAGGGGGAGGAGGTGGAGCAGCAGGAGGAGGTGCGGCTGGAGGAGGTGGAGCAGCAGGAGGTGCAGCAGGAGGAGGAGGCGCAGCTGAAGGA
>JAOEHT020415982.1:0-26524 GCA_025448195.2 Parazoanthus atlanticus | reverse complement strand
TTTCAATTTTATAATCTGATAAAAATTTAATAGACGCTAATGTTATTTCTTCTGTAAATTCGTTAACTAAATTTTCGTATTCTATCAATGATAAAAAAATATTTGATTGTTCTAATAACTTACTTTCTTTTACTTTACTTAACTTTACTTTACTTATATTTACTTTAGGAGGGTTACAAGCTAGTTCGTAACTGGTTACATTTTCTTTAACTGTTTGATTTTCACGCCATTGTTTAATCTTTTCTTTATTTTTTTCTTTCTTTATTCGATACTTTTCACTAAAGTTTAGTAATTGTTTACTGAAAGTTTCACCATTGTTTGATGAAAGTAGTCCAATATCTTCAATAAAGTTCCAGCATTTATCTAACTTTTTACCAATATTTAATTGAGATTTTAATATATTAGTTTTAATCGGTTTTTCCTGTAAAGCTAATTTTTCAAGAGCGGTATAAAATAATCCTAAACCTTCATATCCAAAATTTAGATATAATTCAGTTATTTTTTCATCGCTAAATGAGTTTGAATCGTGTAAATAATATTTCATTTATAGTAATTTCATTAATTTATTAACTTCATTTTGGTGATATCTTAATCTTTCTAAAATTGTAGTATTTTTATTAAATCTAGTCAATTCATTATAAGTATTAAAATATTTCAAATTCTTACAGTTTTTATTATGGTTTCTAAGTAAATTAATAACACCTGAATAATGCCTATTTAAAACTAATCCTATGCTTTCTAAAGTTTCGTTTTTATCTCTTAATAGTTTAGCTACCATAGCACGAGCAACTACTAAATGACTTTCTTTTGATTTACTTGTCAAGTCATCAATATCTATGTTAAATTCGTGACAAACCCAAAGCAATACAACGCTTTTGTGTTCACCGTTTTTTAATTCAAATCTCATAAAAAAATGCGTGTAAGATGCGACCCCTTTGTTTTAAATTAGATAGTTTCTATTTGGTCATTTGCCCATTTCTTAAAAGCTTCAAATTTAATGTGAATATCAGATACTACTTTTGATGCTTCCATTGATTTTAATTCACCTTTAAACTCACACTTTAAATCTAACATAAACGCTTTTAATTTATCCTTATCAGGAGCTTTAGCAGCCTTCTTTTCAGCTAATTCTTTAGCTTTGTTTTCAGCTTCAATTCGTTGTTTTTCTTTTAACTCAGCATCCGCTTTGGCTTTTAATTCAGCAGCTAATTTATCAGCTTCTGCTTTTTGTTTAGCAATTATATCAGCTTGTTTTTTAGCTTCAATATCCGCTAATCTTTTTTGCTCAGCTAACTCAGCATCCGCTTTTGCTTTTTCTGATAAACGAACTTTCTCTGCTTCAATGCGTTCTAATTCAATTTGTTTTTCTTTAGCTTCATTTTCAGCTTTCAAACGCTCCATTTCTAAGCGTTGCTTTTCTTTTTCTTCTGCTTCAATTCTTAACGCTTCTAATCTTTGTTCTTCTGCTAATCTTTCAGCTTCTAATTTAGCTTTATGGTTAGTTTCAGCACCTAATAAAATAGCGTTAAACATATTTTCATCCATTGCAGAAAAATCAACATTACCAATTTCGTAATTGAATGGCTGTAATTTACTTACTCGCTCTTCGTGAATTGCTTTTAAACGTGATTTTTCTAAATTTTCAAAGTGTTTTTCTTTTTCTAATAACGCATTTTCCATACGTTCATTTTCAAAAATCTCTTTGTTTTTAACAGAATCAACAAAACGACCTCCAGTTAAGAAAAAATCTTTAGTTGTTTTGTGCCATTTTTCAATACCTTGAGTTCTATTCTTAACGATTTTTAAACGTAACTCTTTAAATGTTTTTAAATTTTCTTCTGTGACATCTAATTCGATAACATCTAAATAAGCATTTTTAAGAGTTTCACGCTCAGTTAAAATTGTTGTTAATCCACTTGTTAACTCAAGTGCTTTGTTTTCTTCTAATCCAAATTCTTTTGGATTTACAATTAATTCATTTTTTGTTTCCATGATTTTTTTTAAATAAAATAACCCTAACGATTGAGCTTACTTGTGAAGTAAGAAAGGGCTTAACTCCTTTCACTCAATCATTAGGGTTACTAATGTTTTAATGTTAAGCTATTTTTAATTAGGTCACTACTCCTAACGCTTGCAAATATAATAATAAAGAACGAAACTAAAAAACTTTTTACTGATATATTCCAATTATTTTGTTAAAATATTCTCTTTCTTCAATGGCACTTTCAAACTGATATGTATGTAAGGTACGAAGTAAAAGCCTAACTATCTTTAATTTGTCAACTATATCCTGACTTGTTAAATGGATAGACTTATACTTTAAAGGCAAAGATTCTACTTTTTTAAGATACTCAGTTCCATAACGTTTTTCTAAACCTTTAATGTAGTTGGTATGGTGAAGGTCGCTAAATCGGTTACATTGACTATTTGCACTATGTAGGTTATCTAAATGATACCTTAAAGTACTATTAGCCCCACGAGAATAAAAGTGAGCTGCATCTGTTTGTTTTCCATATTCCTTATCACAATCTATACAAGTGAAATAACCATGCTTTAAATCAATTTTACGAGCCAATTTATTAATTTCTGTTTGTAAATCTGTTTTATGTTCTTTTGCGTGGGTGTCAACTTTCATAGCCTTAACCTTTTCGTTAATGTCTTTTGCTTGTTTTACGGCTTGTTTTTCTTGAACATAACCAATTGCACAAACTGTATTATCGCAAGTCCTTTGATTAAATCTAAATGGATTAGGTTCAAACATTTTACCGCATTTAGTAAATTGACACTTCTTTGGTTTAGGTTTTTTCATATTAGTTCTTATTAGCTGAAATTGTAGAGCGTAAACAATCTATTTGCATCTGGACTGCCTTTAGTACATCTTTAACATAATCGTATTCCTTAACGGTTAAATCGGCTTCACGTTCTTTATGAGCATTAGTGCCAGATGTTTGATTGTAAATATCTAACCATTGTTCACGGTATAACCTTTTATGTTCGATTAAGTCAGTATAACAGCATGATAAATCTCTTAATATTTCGGACTGTTCAATAGTAAAGGATAGTTTTTGAACTCTGTATTTATCGTTTACATCATTAATATTTTCTAAAATAGTAACTAAATCTCTCATTTTTCTAATGTACTAATATATTTACGACACAATTCAACTCTATAAGTTATTTGTTCAGGAATCCAATCTTCAAAAGTAAACTCAAAAGTTTTAATTCTTTGTTCTTTTGGTATATCTTTAAACTGATAGTTTGGATAAAGGAACTCATATTTTTCTTGCGTCCATTCCTCAGCCACTCCACCACTTTGGTAGTATAACTTCTTTAAATCTAATAAAATTAAAGGCATTGGAGTATCAATTAACACATAATCTAAAAAAGCCTTTGTATTTCCAGTTAACCACATATAACCCTGTAATTGCCACCAGTATTCTTTTTTAGGTATTTCATCTTCAAACATTGGAAATGTATATAAATCCCAACTAGATTTAATATCTCGAACAGAATCTAAAGTTAAAATATCTGGCGAACCATGACAAAAATCATTACTAAAATAATCTTCATTTTTAGTATAATTTTCACCATTAACTAAAGATAATAATTCAATAGCATCCTGCTCGCAAGCCAAACCCTTTTCTATAACAGCATTTTTAAAATCCTTATTACGTTTGAATTTATGCTTAATTAACCATTCTTTACAATAAGATTTTGCACCTTCTGGCAATTCTGGGTTATCTCGTTTATTGATTAGCTTAGCTAAATCAAGTTTCATATTAGTAGTAAGTGGTTTACCTACTCCATTGGCTCGTGATTCTAATTCTGATAGTTTAGAAGTTTGAATTTCCGTTAATCCAATTTCTCCTGCCATAATTTTGCCTATGGCATGGCATCTTATTTTAAAATTTTCCATTATTTCTTACGATTATCAAATTTAAACCTTACTGCTCCAGTAGTATCTTTGGCAGCTAATAATACTAATTTGCCTTTATCATTAAATTCTGAACACCAAATCCATTCTTTAAGTTTAAAATTAAATGTAGGTTTACCACTTACTTTATCAAATTCGGCATCGGTTAATTTAACTTGAATTAAAGGATAATCATATAATTCACGCCCTATACCTAAATTGAAACAAGCTCTTTTAAAAGCGTCTGATGCTTCGCCTTTTTCCTTTTCGGTGTTACTTTCAGTTCCTACATCTTGTTTCCAAATCCACTGATTTATTGCTTTATTAAAAATACCAATTGAACAAAATAAATGATTGTCAATTAAATCATATTTCTTTTGCCAGTACTCAAAACCTATAACAGCATCTAAACGGTTCATATCCACTCTAGCATCTTTATAAGCTAGTATAGTAGCATAACCACCCTTGTTTACAGATTGTACTCTAAAATCAATTTCATCAATTTTTAGAGGTGTGTTTAATTTTAATTCCATATTGTTTTAGTTTTTAGTTAATTTTCATGTCGCTCCACCGACTTAACTATGGAAAATGTAATTATTTATTTTCGTTTAATTACTTTTCTGTTAATAATTGTTGGTGAAATAATACCTTTTGCCTGGTCGTTAATTTCATTAATACACCTTGTGCAAATTCCTAATAATTCTAATGCATTAAAGCCATCATTAGTTCTATTAAAAGTTGAAGTGCCATCGTTGTAATCTATTAGCTCTAAAGTCCAAGATTTTTTATTTACTACTTTTTTTGCTGGTGATTCTGTTTTTTTAGTTTTCATTTTGTTTGGTTTATTGATTTATTATTATTTCTTGCTTGATATATTTTATTCTTATCTTCTAAACTAAAGTTAACTTTAAAGTCGTAGTAATTAGAGTTACACTTAAACAATGCTGTTTTAATTGACATCATTTTATTAACTCCTAATAATTCAACAACTAGTGCAGCTATTTTATTAGGCTTGGTAATTGCTTCACATCTTAAAACGCCTTGCTTTTCTCCTAATAACTTTCTGCTTTTACTCATCATTTTGTAAACGGTAGCACTTTTATTGCCATTATAAGCGGACAATTCAAGCAATGTAATATATTCTAGTGAGTTAAAAAAACTATTCATTATCTAGGTTTTAAAAGGTTATCGTTTAAACTTCTATTTTCATTCTCTAGTGTTTCAATCCTAGCATCTTTAACTCTATTCAAGTCAATAAAGTGCTTTAAAGTAATACACATTGAAATCATTAAAACAGCTGATAAGAATACTATTGTTTTGTAGATTGATAGTTGTTGTTTGGTTTCCATAATTATAATTCTATTGGGTTTGATTTTAATACTCGTGTTTTGTAGTTTCTAAATTGATGAACGTCCATACCTAACATACTTTGATGATCTTCGTCTTCTAAGCAACCTTGACAAACGTTTCCATTAATTGTATGGTCAAAGCGGATAGTTAATTCATCAGTTGTATCTTCACCACACCAGCCACATCTAAAGTGAGGTGTTTCTGTTTGTTCATCTTTGAAGATTGGAGTGTTATATCGTCTTTCGTCCATTACTTAAAAGTATTAATTGCTTTTAAAAAATCTACTATTTTACCGTGTTCTAAGAATACCGTTTTACCGTCTTGGTGGATAGTAATAAACAACTTATCGCTATACTCACTTTTCAAGGTGTTAATTTTAATCTCAAACATTGTGTCCTGTTCTAATGTCTTTTCCATTACTTCGCTAGTTTTAAAGATTCATAATAAGCCAATATAGCCGCTACTGTTTTCCTACTTCCATTACCTGACTTCATAGCCTTTGTAATAGTTGGGCGTGATATTCCACTATGTGCTACAATAGCCATAATATCACCACGCTCTTTGTTATTCATTATTTTCTGTGGTATTTTCATATTAAATGTTTTTACCTCAAAACTTTTTTCATTTGTCAGAGGTTTTAAATTGTTATTAATTAATTATCTGATACAAATGTAAGTATAATTTCAATACAAATGTAAAAAAAGTGTAATAATTATGTAAATAATATGTAAAGTGTTGATTTTCAAATGTAAAATTTAATTATTATCTTTAAAAAATGATTCTAAACACACTATACTTTTTATCCAGGGTAGCACTATTACCTATTAAATTTGTGATTATTTTAGAGTTGATAGATTATTGCTTATATTTGTGAGTAATGACTAAAGAAAGGCTACTGATATTAGCTAGTGAATCCAAGATGTTAAAGGGATTAGCTGCTAATTTATGTAATCATAGGGATATACAACATGATTTATTTCAAGAGTTCTTATTGTATTTATGCGAAAAGCCCGAAGATTTTTTATTAAACAAATACGAATCTGCACAGTTTATTAGCTATTGTAGTAATTGTGTCAAAGGTTTAAATAGTCATAGATTAAGAAACGCTAAACTGGTTAATAGTAAGTGTCCTTTAGTTGAACGACATAATGTAAATGAGATAATAGATTTTGATATTGAAGAAAATATTTATAACTTTGATGTTGAAGAAAAGATTAACGAAATAGTGAAGTTTGCAAAAGAAGATAAATTTAAAGTTGAGGTTCTTTTTAAGTCAGTTGTTACTAGCACAAGGCAAATAGCGCAAGACTTAGGAGTTAATCAAAGGAAACTTATCTATAATAATAATAAATTTAAGAGTGAATTAAGACAAAAATTAAGATAACATGGAAACATTATTAAAACATAAAGGATTCATTGAAATGGTTTCAAGGGATTTAATACGTCCTGATGAATCTCAACAAGCAGTTAAAGATGTACTTGAAGCCTATTCTAAAATAGATAGTACAGCCGAAGTATTAGTAGGATGTTCAACTTGCGAGAATAAGTTTAAAGATACGTTTAAGATTATACTTGCTTATATTAATCAAGGTTTAGTTAGCGAATCTGATAAAAAGGTTATCGAGCCGTTTATATCTTTAAAAGAATCTAAAAAGAAAAAGTAATGCAAGACGAATACGAACAAATAAACTTTTGGAAATAATGGCAAGTAAACAATTTAAAAGCCCAGAAGAATACAAAAAAGTATTTGAGGAATATAAAAAATCTGTAAAAGGAACTCCAAAATTAAAACATACTTTTGTTGGTAAAGATGGAAACGCTGCTTATGAAGAAAGGGAGCGACCTATTACATGGGATGGTTTTGAGGTATATACCATGCAAATGGGTTACAATGAAAGTGCAGACTTATCAGAGTATTGTAATAGTGATAACCCTTCTTATAGTGACTTTTTACCCCTCTCACGCGCGTTTAAAAAAGAATGTAGAGCAGATAATATTGATGGGGGTATGACTGGTATATACAACGCTCAACTTACAGCTAATATAAATGGTATTACAAGTAAAACAGAAAATACAAATATTAATAACAATGTATCTATTCTAAATATAGACCCTTTAGATAAACCAATGGATTAATGCCACTAAAACAAACAACAGCCTTAAAAAAGATATGCGCTTTAAAAAAGAAGTATAAAGCTGTTAGGGGTGGGCAGGGTTCATCTAAGACATTTAGTATATTAATGATACTAATTAACCACGCTAGTAGTAAACCTAACCGAAATATTTATGTAGTAAGTGCAGAACTTACAAAGATGCGAGAAACGGTTATTAAAGACTTTGTTTTTATAATGATGGAAGCAGGGATTTATAACCCCGATAACTTTTTAGCTGGTACTCTTTATAAATATCCAAACGGTTCAACTATTAAATTTCTAGGTTTAGACAAAGAAGATGTGGGTAAGGGCTTGCGCTCTCACGTTGTTTACTTTAACGAGGTTAATAAAGTTAATCAAGAAACGTTTAGGCAAATGGCTTCACGTTCTGATAATATCTATTTAGATTATAACCCAGATGCTGAATTTTATGTTGATACCGATATACTTACTAGACCTGATTGTGATTTTATACAGCTAACATTTAAAGATAATGAGTGCTTAAAAGAAGGTGAAAGAGATGAGATACTTAATTACTATAACCAAGGTTACAATGTAGATGGTAGCGTTAAAAACAAGTATTGGGCTAATTTATGGCAAGTTTATGGATTAGGCAATATAGGCAACTTGATAGGCGTTATATTTGAAAATTGGAAAGAATGTGATGAAATACCTAAAGAGGCTGAGTTTATTAGCTATGGAATGGACTTTGGTTTTACGGCAGACCCTACCACATTAACAGCAGTTTATAGATATAATAATGAGCTTTACCTAGATGAGTTACTTTATAAAACTAAACTAACCAATAGTGATATTATCAAAGAGTTTGAAACTTTAGGCATTAAACGACACGAAATGATTGTTGCAGATAGTGCCGAGCCTAAATCAATAGAAGATATTAGACGTGCTGGTTATAGGATTGAAGGCGCAAAAAAAGGAGCTGACAGTATTAAGAATGGATTAGATACTTTATTAAGGCATCAAATAAACGTTACTAAGCGTTCTATTAATCTTAAAAGTGAGTTAAGAACTTATCGTTGGGCTACTGATAAAGATGGTAAGCAAACTAATATACCAGAGTCGGGAAACGACCATGCTATTGATGGGGTTAGATACGTAGCTCTAAACAGGCTTAAAAAATCAACTTTCATTATACAATAGTTTTGTAAAAACTTGTATTTTTTGGTATATTATATTGATGAATATGCCAAAAAGATACGAAGATTTAACAGTTCAACAATTCCAAGAATTAGAGGCTTTAAAATCAAATACAGACCTTGACACCTTAGATAAGGCTGTTAAACGTTTATCTATTCTATCTGGAAAAGATGTTGATTATATTGAATCATTAACAGCGACTGAGATATTTAATACCCTTAGCGATGCTGTTTTTTTAATGTCACCTATTCACGAAATGCCTATTCATAATCATATTGTTTTAGGTGGCGTTAGGTTTAGGTATATTAAAGAAATTCATGAGTATAATATTTGTCAAGAAAAGGATTGGAAGGAAATAATTAAAATGAATGGTAACGATTATATTAAATGTTTACCAGAATTAATGGCTATTTGTCACCAAGAGTACGAGAATAAGCAATGGGTTTATAATTCAGATAATCATTTAAGAAATGTAGAACTATTTAAACAATCTAAACTTAGTGAATCATTAGGGGCTGTTTTTTTTTATTCAAAAAGTTTGACGAGTTACATAAAAGTTTTAGCGGACTATTCCAAGAAGGTAGAAAATCAGATAACGGAACATTACAAAACGATGATGGCAGACCAAGAGTTTCAGACTTTTTTGAACGTTGGGGATGGGAGTACTCAGTTGGCTTAGTTGTTAAAGACACTAATCTAACAGAAGATGATGTGTTTACCTGGAGTGTAACGAGGTTTTATAATAAACTAGCTTATTTAAAAGATAAAGGAAAATTTGAAATACAGTTAAATGGAAATAGATAAATAATTATATGGAAAAAACAATAATAAATAATAAAGAGTATTTTATAATAAAAAGATACAATGAGTTCGCAGCAATGTTAATGGATGATAAAGGGAAATACATAACTGTTTATTACCAGAATTAATCATGCATGGGGCTAAATGATAAAATAAAAGAGCTTTTAGATGACTTTAACGAAAAGTTAGTAATTGATACAAGGGAATCTTTACAAACTAAATTAGATGAAAGAGCAAGTAAACATAACGGCAAGAAAGTAAAGAGTAGATTATGGGCTAGTGTAAAAGCACCTCCTGCGATATTTGACAAAGGAGTTATAAAGGCTAGGTTATTAATGAATGATTACTGGGCAGTTGTTAATGATGGGCGTAAAGCGAGTGGAGTAAGTGAAGAAGGACAAGAGAAAATAGCAGCATGGAGTGCAACAAGGGGACTAGCCGAAAAGATAAGGATTAGCGATTTAGAGAAACGAAAGCAAAAGCAAAGTTTATCAGAGCGTAAAAACCTAAAGACTTTAAAAAAGATGCCATTTGATAGGGCAAAGAAAGCAGCAGGTTTTTTAGTCGCTCGTTCATTAAAGAAAAAGAGTTTAGAACCTACACATTTTTTTGATGAGGTTTTAAATGATGGCAGAATAGCTAAGCTAAAAGAAGATTTAACAAAATTAGTAAAGACAGAGTTTACTATTGAAATAAGAAAAGAAATTAAGAAGTAATGGCATTAGATAAAGAAAAACTAGAAAAGCAAAAGAAGCAGCTTGAAAAGAAAATTGAAGCTATTGAAAAGAAATTAAATAAACTAAACGAGCCTGTTAAAATAGGTTTTGTTTATAAAAATAGAATAGTTTAAAATGGCATTAACAATATACCAAGAACCGCAAGTATTAACACCAGCTTATAATAAGCAAATTATAACTGCCAAGTCAGACCAGATAGCTACATCTGATTTTAAGTATGTAGTTACTGTTTTAGTTAATGGTGACACTGCTAATACTTATACCGAATCAATACTACAAGACCCAGACGGATGGTTAGTGTTTGATGCTCAAAACTGGGTAAAGAATTATATACAACACTATTTTAATCCTAGTGATAGTGGTATTGTCATAGCAACTAATAAATGCGTAAATGTATCTATTGATATTACCGAATACTATTCTGGCACTTTACACGCTGGTGATTCAGAAAGCGTTTCATTTGTTGCTTTCGATGCTTGTTTAACAGACGCTGACTTTAGAAATTATGATCACAAAGATTATTTATTTGGTGAAAATGCTAATAAATATCTATTAAGCAAAGGCGATATAAACGAAGTTGATGGTGTTATTACTCCAAATCAAGACGTATGGCTACACTTTATTAATGGAATTACGGACCCAATAACAAATGTTGTAGTATTGTTAAGTCGTGGCGCATCAGTAGTAGGTGGATTTAGTGATACTATGCCTACTCCAGTAATGGCTTATGAAATGTATGCTTTAAATGTTGGTGGCATATTAGGTGCATTAGTTGGTGACATTGTTAGGATTAATTTTATCGGTGGTAGCGGATTAATTAAAAGATTTGAATATACGTTATCAGAACCTTGCACAAAGTTTACTGATTATTCACTTTACTACTTAGATAGAAATGGAGCGATACAGTTTAAGCACTTTGAAATGCTTAGTACTAAAAACTACTACAAGACTATCAATAAAGTTAAATTAGATAAAGACGTTTTAAATACAACTACTGGAGATTATGGCTCAAATACTTATGATAGAGAAAACCATATTGTAAGTACTGCTATTGAATCTAAAATGACTTTAAATACTAATTGGTTAACACAAACACAAAGTACTTTATTGAAGGATTTATGGGATAGTCCAATAGTTTATATTTGGAATGGCACTACTTTAAAATCATGTGATACACCTAGCGAACCATACGAAGAAAAAACAGAGAGCTTAGATCCTTTATTTAATTACACTATTACTATTGATTTAGGTATAACAGAAACAAGACAAAGAGGTTTATAATGATATTAACTAAATTATTAATAAGTGCTAAGAATGGAAATGAAAAGTATTTATCTTATCCGATAACTGCCGAAGCTCCTATTTACATAACCTATCAATTAGCAGATGTTAGAAACCCAGAACAACGCAAAGGCAGTAGAAGTTTAACTATTAAATTGTTGGGGACTAATGAGATTAATAAGTTATTTGAAAACATATTTAGTGTAAACGTTGCAACCCAATATTTTAATAAGAACTTAAAAACACCTGTTAAATATATTGTTGATGGTTTAGAAAACTTCAAAGGCGATTTACAACTATTAAGTGTTAATCTTAATTCAGATAACAGTATTGAGTATGAGTGTTCAATATTAGGTGAAGGCGGTTCTTTGTTTATTGATTTAGGGGATAAATTACTAAGTGAATTAGATTTTAGTGATTACGACCATACATATGATAGAGCTACACAAATAGCAACACGCTCAAATCTAGGGAGTGGTTTAGACGTTTTATATCCATTTGTTGATAATGGAACTAATAATGGTTCTGACACAGTTTGGAATGTATCTAACTTTTTGCCTTGCTTTAGTTTTTACGAGTATATTAAAAAGATTATTGAAGGTACTGGAAGAACTTTTACAAGTACTATCTTAAGTTCTAGTTTAATTAAAAACTCAATCCTTTATCCAAACTTAAATCAGATTGTTTTATCTTCAAGTCAATTAGCTAATCGACAATTTTATGTAGGTTTAACTGCTGACTTAAGTATGACTATTAATGCTCCATTTGTTAATGTAAACTTTAATAATGAAACAGGCTCTTTCTTTGATGTTGGTAATCAGGTTAGCGGTACATATGCTAAATTAAATGATAGCGGATATTACAATGTAGCAGCCTTAGATTATTACAAAGTTAGATTTACACATTCAGACCATAGCGTAGTTAAATGTACAGTAGGTTTTCAAACTCAACACGGTATTGAAAAGTCTGGAAACAATGGCGCAAACTATTTCTATTTAACTAATAATGCAATAGATTTTAAAACCTCAAACGGTACTTTAGGGTATTATGATGCTGGTTTAATAGACTATGTTATAGATGCCTCAACAGATTACTATTTTAATAATCAATTAGCTACTGGTGAATTGTTTTTTAGTGCTGGTGATAGAATAAGAACAAAATCTTATTTAGGTTATGCATCAGGCGGTGTACCAGTTTACTATGATGCTTCTAATAATGTGGTTAGTACTGGTACCGCTACATGGACACTAGAACTATTAGGGAATACTGGTAAAACGTCTTTTTATGCTCTTGCAACTAAAAAAGTATTATTAGAGGGTAACACTATTGAAGTAAATAATGCTTTACCGGTTAATATAAAGCAAAAAGACTTTTTAAAATCAGTTATCCAAGCATTAAATTTATTTATTGATATAGACCCAGCGAATGAAAACAACTTAATAATTGAAGATTTTGATACATTCTACAATACAACCGACCCGATTGATTATAGAAATAGAACTGATTTAAGTAAACAACAAGTAATTAACCCTAATTTATTGGAGGGTAAACAATATATTTTCACTTACAAAGAAGATAAAGATAAATTTAATGTACAGTATCAAGAAACACACAAAGAAGTATTTGGAACGCAAACAGTTGATGTAGAGAATGATTTTATAAAAGAAGTTAAAAAGAATGAGTTAATATTTAGCCCAACTCCAAACGCTGCTAATTATGGTTTAGGTATAGCGCACCCTAGAATCTATACACAAGAAGGGTTAACTAAAAAAACAATAGTTCCTAATATAAGATGGTTATACGTTGGAGGCGTTAAGCAAACAACTAATCCTTATACTTACAAGCAAACTGGAGAAACTGATTTAATTACTAATGATTATTTATACGCTGGGCATACAGACGACCCATTTAACCCTACATTAGATTTGAATTTTGGAACACCTAAAGAAGTATATTATACATTTGTAAATACTTATTTTACAGATAATAACTTTTATAATCGTTTTCATTCTAAGTACTTAAATAACCTAATAAATAGAGATGGTAAATTTGTAACCAAGTACTTATGGTTAAGTCCAAAAGACATTTATAATTTTAGTTTTAGAAATAGATTATTTATTGATGGGGCTTATTACATTGTAAATAAAATTGAAAACTACAACCCATTAAGTGAGCAATCAACCAAATGCGAGTTAATTAAATTATTAGAATCTGATGTATTTGTACCTACTTCTTATTTAATTAGTTCTAGTGCAGCCGTAAGTGCTGGAAGTGGTGTTTTATCGGCTCGTTTAAATAGCGGTTTAAATGTAGGCTCAAACATTCAAAATAGAGGGACTAACTGTATAGCTATTGGTGACAATATAATCATTCCAGAAAGTTGTAGTAATGTTACTGTAATAGGTAATAACGTTGTTGTGAATGAAGGGCTAAGTAATATTAGTGTAATTAATAGTAATGATTTAGAAGTAACTCAAAGTAATTATAGTATAACTAATAATGTAGTGCTTGATAATTATTTTGTTGATGGATATTATACTACTACTGATGCAACACCAAGCGAAATAACATTTAATACACCAAGTGCAATTTTTGACTTACAAGGAACTGATTGTGTAGTAAGGGCTGAAATAAGAATATTAGCGGTTGACACCGCAACTGGTGACTGTAAAGAATGGAAAGGGGCTAAGATTATTAAAAATATATCCGCTTCTACTTCTACAAATAATATAGAATCAGTAGCTAGTGTATTTTCAGATGCTAGTATGTCTAGCTGTACAGCCAATATGTATGACGATGCAACACCTCAAAGCATAGAAGTTGGAATAGTTGGGATAGCAGGAACAACAATAGAATGGAAGTGCTATGTCAATTTCTTAAGAATAAATATATGATAGAAAAAATTGAGACACTAGAATCATTTATGAATAATGAACCTAGCCAAATAATTATAGATGGATTAACTAGCATTAATTTGTGCGTTACTATTGCATCAACTGGAAACGAAGAACTAATAAAAGCATTTGAAAATGGCAGAAGAAAATAAAATTCCTTTAGAGATTGATGTTAAAGGATCAGAAGAAAGCATAGAATCGTTTAAAGATTTAAAAGCAGCTATAAAGGCTGCTAAAGATGAGCAGATTAAAGCAGCTTCTGTTTATGGTGAATCATCAAAAGAGTTTCAAAAGGCTACTGAAAAGGTAAGTAAACTAAAAGATAAGGTAGAAGATTTAAACGATAGTACAAAGTCTTTAAAGGGCTCTGGTGTTGAGCGTGCAAGTGAGGGATTTAATCAATTAGGAGAGGGATTAAGAAACTTAGACTTTGATAAGGTAAAAGTTGGTTTAGTTGCTATGAAGTCTGCATTAGCAGCTGTTGGTATTGGCTTAATAGTACAGGCTGTTATGTACTTAGTTGAAAACTTTGACTCACTATCAAAAGGTAGCGGAGTATTAGCTAAAGTATTACGTGGAGTAGGTGAGGTAATTACAACTATTACAGATTACATTTATAAGTTTACAGATTCTATTGGATTGACAAATAGTGCGCTCGACAAAATGGGCGAGTCAGTTGTTGAAAATGCTAATAAAGCAAAAGAAGCTTTAGCAAGTCAAACAGCCGAATATGATAGGCAAATAGCAATAGCAAAGGCTAGTGGTAAAAGTGCTGTTGATTTAGAAATAGCAAAGCAACAAGCTATTATTGATACAAATAAAGCATTAGTAGAACAAACCATTGCTTATGTTCGTCAAGGTGGTGTATTAGATGAAGAGCAAAAGAAACTATTAACAGGTCAATTAGAAGCTATTAAAAATGCTGTTACTCAACAAACTGTTTTAGAAATTACTGAAAATAAAAAGAAGCAAGAGGATTATAAAAAACACTTAGAAGAAAAAACAAAGCTAGATAAAGAAAATGCACAGGCTAAATTTGAAAGAGAGCAACAAGTAAAAGCGGATATAGACGCTAATATTAAACGTGAGGAAGATAGATTAAAGAAACAAGCAGACGATGAACGACAAGCCTATGAAGATAGAAAGCTATTAGATATTGAAATACAAGACGCTAAAGACGCAAGAGATAAAGCAGCAAGGGACAAAAAGAAAGCACAAGACTTACAAGATTTAGCAGATGCTAAAGCATTAGAAGCTCAAAGATTACAGTTAGCTAGTGATGGCATTAGGTCGGTTCAACAATTTACAGATTTATTCTTTATGTTTAAATCTCAAAAAGCTAAGAAAGGCAGTAAAGAAGAAGAGGATTTAGCACGTAAACAATTTAACTTAAATAAGGGGTTGCAGTTAGGTTTAGCGGTTATAGATGGGTTTAAATCAATCACTTCATCATTAGCGCAATCACCTATTGCCGTTGGCGTTGTTCCTAATCCTATTGGGATTGCTTCATTAGCTTTTGCATCAATTACAGCAGCCACTAATATTGCTAAAATTGCAGCAGCTAAATTTCAGCCTACTGGTGGAGGTGGCAGTGGTGAAAGTCCAAGTACTGCAACTCCAAATATTCCAGCACCTCCAGTTATTAGCACTCAGCAAAACAATCTAAACCAAAGTACGCAGTTTGATAGTAACGGTAAAAGAATAGGGAATGACACACCGCAAGAGCCATTTAAAGTTATTGCAAACATTGGAATAGATGAAGTAAATAAAACACAGCAAAGAGTAGATACATTAGAAAAACAATCAACTTTTTAAAAACAAAAAAGGGGATATTGAACTAACGTTCTCGTCCCCAATTTTGACCACCTCAGCCCCCGCTAAGTCCTCAAACTAACTTAGTTAGAAAAGTGTTCAAATATAAAATAAATAATTAATATAAACAAAAATATGGAAAAGAAAATACCAATTTATTACGCTACAATTAACGAAGATTTAGCAGGATTAGAATTAAAACAACAAGGAATTCAAAACATAGCTTTAGTAGATAGCCCCGCTATGTTGACTGAATGGCTAATGTTTAATGAACATAAGCAAGTGGAATTTAAAATGGCTTTGCAAGAAGAACAAAGAATTATAACTGCTCCAGTAATTATAGCGGATTTACCTATTTACCGTAAAGTAAAAGAAGATGGAATTGAAAAAGAATTTTATGTAGTGTATAAAAAAGACACTAACATGAAAGTATTACAAAAGTATATGAGTGATGGAAACCAAAAGAAGGTTAAGTTAACTCATGACACGCAAGACTTGTCAAAGGGCGTATTTGTATTTGAAGTTTTTATGAGTGATGAATCTCGTGGAATTACACAGCCTAAAGGTTTTAATTTACCAGATGGTACTATCTTTTGTTCAATTAAGATTAACAATGATATGATTTGGCAAGAAGCAAAAGCTGGTAAGGTTAAAGGTATTTCTTTAGAGGGATTTTTTGATTTAGAAAAAGAGATTGATTTAGATGAGAAGCAAATTGAATCTATTATTTACGACCTTATAAAAAAATAAATTGTAAAAACCTATTTTCTTTGGTATATTATTATAGAAACTAATTAAAATTATTATAAAATGGAATTAAGCGAAAAAGCAAAAAGTGCAGTAGCTTCTTACTTAGCAAAGTTTGGTATTGATTTACCAGCTAAAAAAGTAGAAACACCTGCTGAGCCAGCGGTTAAATTAGAAGATGTTAAACTAATTGATGGCACTATGTTATCAGTTGATAAAATGGAAGTAGGAGCATCTGCAACTTTCACAGGTGCGGATGGCGTTGCTATTCCAGCTGAAGGTGAATTTGAATTAGAAGATGGCACTAAAGTTATGTGTGCTGGTGGTTTAGTTACTGAAATTAAACCTAAAGAGGCAGAAGCAGCTCCGCCAGTAGAAGAAGATATGAAAGCTATTCTATCTAAATTATCTGAACGTTTAGATGCTATTGAAAAAAGCAATGCAGTTAAAACTAATTTAGAAACTGAGTTAGCAGAAACAAAACAAGGTTTAGGAGTTGCTTTAAGTGCAATTAAAGAATTAAATGACAGCTCAGTAGCTCTAAGTTTAGAAGCTCAAAAAGGAACTAAAAAAGTAGTTAAATCATACGAGCAAATGAGTAACTACGAAAAAATGTTGTTCAATAAAGGTAAATTATAAAAATGGCTAAACAAGAAAAAACAGAAGTAGTAGTTAATCCATTTGATATTGGAGTTAATTACAAAGTATTTTTAGAAGCATTAGGCTCTAATAAAATAGAAGATTATTTAAAAGATGTTTGTTCAAAAGAGCAAATTGAATGGTTAATTGAAGATTTAAAACTATATAAAAACAACAAATAAAACAAACAGAATATGCCTATAAATTTCACAGGCTCTACGAGAAACAACTCAGAATTAGAGCAAATCACAGAGGAGTTATACCAAGATTCCAAAACATTAAGAGAGCGAGTAATTGATATCGAAGAAGGACACAAGTCTGGAACAGATGTTTATGAAAGTAAAGTAACAGTTGCCATGACTGCTTTAAACACAGGAGAAGTAACAGCAACTGGCGATATTGATTTAGACTTTAGCTCTACTCCAGTATCTTTAGTGGCTTTCAATTATGAAGACCGTATTAATGATAATTCATTAAAAGGAACTCGTTTTGAAAAATCAATGAAAGCAGGTGCTTATGAAGTAGTATCTGATGAGTTTGATAAAAAAGTATTAATTCAAATTCAACCAGCTATCGGTGCCGATATTGAAACTAAGTTATGGAATGGTGCAACGGCTGCAACTAAAGTAGCAGTAGCAGCATTAGTAGCAGGAGCAGGACAAGGTTCTATTACAGCAGCAGCTCAAGCAGCAGTAGCAGCAATGCCTACAACGTTATTTGATTCATTAGTTACTCGTGTGTTATACAATAACTCACAAGCTAAAACAGTACCTGGTGCAGGTTTAGGTAACTATATCAAAGTAACTGGTACTACTGTAACATCTAGTAATATTGCAGCAGAATATGCTAAATTATACGCTGGTGCAGACCAAAAAGTTATTAATAATACTGGTGAATTACCAATGATTTTTGCACCATTAGCAGATAGACAATTAATTAAAATTGCTAACAATGCAGTAGGAGCAGCCCAACAAATCAACTTCTTAATTGAAGGTGCAGGAGCAAATGAGAAAATTTACTACAACGGGGTTGAAATTTCTTTCCATCCAATTGGAGCAACTTTCAGAATTTTAACTTTACCTAGTTATTTGAAAGTGTTAACAGATGCAACTTCTGATTTAAACTCTTTACAAATTGATAAAGTAGCTAATGGAGCAATGCAACGTTATATTAAGAATACTCAAGCTATGGCTACATGGGTAACCAACCAACGTTATATTACTTTATACGGAGGATAAAAAAATGAGGGGATTTTAATTAATCCCCTCTTAATTATTAATATTTAAAATATAAAAATATGTCGTGTCCATTTACACAAAATTATGTAACAAAAGACTGCTTGACACCTGCTGGTGTTGCTAGTTGGTATATTACACCATTTAGCAATATGTTAACGGTTGATATGACTTCTAACGTTGTAACAGCTATTACAAAGACATTAGCATTTAAGACTATTGCACAAGAGATTGAACAAGGTTCATGGACTTATACTGGAACGTCTAGTCAACCTAATGGCTCTCATGCTTTTGACTTTGAGGCTATTATTAAAATGCACCAATTAAATACTTTAGACCAAGAAGAAATTACGTTAATCTTAAAAAATAAGTGTGTACTGATTGCAGTAATGCAGAATGGTGACGCTTGGATGCTAGGTCGTGAATTTGGAACTAATGGTATTGATTCTAAATTTGAATCTGGAACAGCATTAGGTGACTTCATGGGAACTAACTTAACAGTAAAAGGACGTGCAACACAAGCAGCTAAGAAAGTAGACCCTACAATTTTAGCAGGTTTATTAACTGTATAGTTAACTGTTTAAATTAATTACATTAAAAAGTAGCCTCGTAAGGCTACTTTTTTATTTACTTTATTTTGTAAAAAAACACATTTTTTGGTATATTATTATAGTGATATTAATAAATAAAAATAGTACTAATAATAGGATTTTAACCCTTGCTGAAAAAACTACACTAACTAATGTGGTTTATTTATTTGAGGTTATTAACGACCAAAGCAGCGAAGTCAAGTGTTTTATTGCAGAAGATATAAGCCCTAATCCAGTTCGTTATAATGAGTTTAATTTTATTGAAAATACAACAGAAGATTTACTAAATGGAACTTTTGAATTAGAGTTAACTGGTGATTATACATACAATGTTTATGAACAAACAAGTACAACTAATTTAGACCCAGCCTTAGCAACTAATAAAATAGAAACTGGTAAACTACAAGTCCCAGATAATACGGCTGAAATAACACAATATAACGGCAATCAAACTCAAACAGTAGTATTCAATGGATAATAAAATAACTATATCAAACATTCAAGTTAATTTAAAGGCTATGCAAAAATTAACATTTACGTTAGACAATAATGGATTTGTTAAGTATGGTAAAAATAATCTTTATCCGCAAGAGTTAATTAGATTATATGATGAACACCCAGAGCATAGAGCTATTTTAAATCGTAAGGCTCGTTATATTTGGGGTAAGGGATTAAAGGCTAAAAATAAAGCAGATGAAATTAAAGTAAATGCTTTTATAGATAATTTTAATAAAAAAGAAAGTTTAAATAAAGTAGGTAAAAAGATTAGTTTAAATACTGAAATTTTTAACGGTCAGTTTATTGAAGTTATTACAAATATGCAAGGCGCACCGATTGAAATGTATTTTATCAATTCTGCTAATTGTCGATTATCAGAAGATGGCGATACATTGTATTTTTGTAAAGATTGGACTAAGCCTAAATATCAAAGAGAAATAAAAGAGATATTAAAATGGAATGATAAAGAACAACAAGTAGGAACTTTCTTTATTGATTTTAGATATTATTCAGCTACTGCTAATAGACTTGATTCTGTTTATCCAATTACTCAATATCAAAGTATTGTTGAAGATATTAATACAGATATTGTAATCAGTAAGACTAATTCAAACATGGTAAACAATGGTTTATCAATGGGTAAGATTGTAAATTTCTTTAATGGTAAACCAGACGATAAAACAGTTTCTGCTATTGATAGAGGAATAAAAGGAACTTATACAGGCGAAGATGGTGAGCCAGTTATGATTGTTCATTCTGAAAGAGAAGATAAAGCGCCAGAGGTTATAGACGTTACACCAACTGATATGGCAGAACGTTTTTTATATACTTCTAAAAGAGCATTAAAGAAAGTATTTGCAGGTCATGAAATGGCTTCTGAATTATTTAATATAAAGTTTGACGATTCATTTTTAAGTAGCGCACCAGATTTATTAACGTTACAAGAATTATTTGTAAAAGGATATATTGAGCCTAGACAAAATGATTTATTGGAATTTTTATCTTATTTATCTTTTGTAAAAACAGGCGAATATTTAGATATGATTTTTGAGCCTATTAGTTTAATCGGTGCGGATTTATCAAATGATGTAGATTTAACACAGGATGAACGTAGAAAGTTAAAAGGATATGAACCATTAAAACCAGTACAAGTAGATGTTAATGGTCAGCCAGTACAAGCTGAGGCGGATGAATATAATGAGTTGTTAACTGGTTTAAGTGCAACAGAAAGAAACGATATTGATAGAATTGTAAGAAAGTTTAAAGCTGGCAAAACAGAAAGCCCAGATTTAGCTATTGCAAGTTTAACGGCTTATGGATTTAAAGTTAGTCAAGCTAAAAAGTTTTTAGGTATAAATGATGGTTTAGACGCTAAAATGTCAACTGATAAAGAAGATAAGGTGTTAACTCGTTTATTATCTTTAATCAAAGAAGATGCAGAAGATTATGAAGTATTGGAAACTAAAAAACATATTCATAATTCAAATGATGCTTTAAAATATGAAAGGCATATAATGAAGTTTGCAGATGCTTTAGTTATTAGTGTTGCTGAATTAGATAGTGCTATTTTAACAGCTTTAAAAGGAAACCCAGTACTTACTATTGATGAATTAGTGACTTTAACTCAAAGTGATTTTAGTAAAGTAGAGCAAAGTTTAGCTAGGTTAATTGATAAAGGGTTTTTAATTGATAGTAGTGAGGGGTTTAAACCAACTGAAAAAGCTATTGAAAAGGAAACTAAGCCTATTGTAAGTGATGAGATTTATACTGTATATAAATATGCGGTTAATGCTGATAAGCCTAAATTAAAAAAAGGTAGTAAAAGCAGAAAGTTTTGTAGTGATTTAATGGCTAAAATGTCTAATCCTAGAAACTATTTAACCTTTGAAGATATTGATAGTACTGAAAATGATTTAGGCACTAATGCATGGGATTACAGAGGTGGTTATTATACTCATCCAGATACTGGAATTATAGACCCAGATTGCAGACATATTTGGGTTGCAGAAACAAGAAGAAGAAAAGCTAAGAAATAATGGCAGACGTTTTATTTATACAAGAAGACTATTTTAAAAAGTTAGTAGGAGTTGATGGAAACGTTGACTTTAAAAAACTTGAAAGTACTATTATAATGGTACAAGATATTTACATTCAAACGTTATTAGGCACACCATTATATGAAGATTTAAAAACTAAAATAATTGCTAATCCTTCATTGTCATCTTATACAAACGAAAAGAATTTAATTAATAATTATATTGCCAAATGTTTGGCGTGGTACGTTAAAGCAGAATCTAGTTACTCTTTTAAATTTGCTTATCAGAACAAGGGAATACAAGTTAAAAATAGTACTAACTCAAACGCAGCAGACACAAACGATGTTCAATTATTAAAAGATGAATGGACTTTAAAGGCTAAAGCATACGGTCAATTATTAATGGATTATTTAGATGTTAATAGAGTAACTTTTCCTAAATATGATGAAGCTACAACGTCTGGAGTTAATGCGAGTAGAAAAAACTATTTTAATGGTATTTATATTAGAAATAATGAAAGTACTATAAATGATTACTATAATAGATGCGAAGATAAATGTTAACATTAAATCAAGATATAGAATTATTAAGTCAGTTTGCTGTTAAGCATAAAGGAATTAATACTTTTTACTTTGGGAACGAAGCGGAAGCGGATACTAATGTAAAAATAAATTATCCATTTATGAATGCTATTTTACAAAATCAAAGTATTGAAAATGGTATTGTTAGTAGAACTTATTTAATTATCATATCAGATTTAGTTCAAAAAGATTTAAGTAATTTAAACCATGTATTGAGTGACACAGAGCGTATTTGTTGGGATGTTCCATTATATATGCGACAAGTATCTAATAGTGGATTAGTTGGTTCTTTTAAAGTTGATATGAATATAAATGTCACTTCTGACACTTCAAGAAATGATGATGATGTAGCTAGTAATTATTTTGATTTAACAATTAGCAGTCCATTGGGTAACGATGCTTGTAATTTACCAATAGCAGCAGGAAATATATTAAACGGAAATTATATTTATGTAGGCGGTTCAATGGCTGGTAATTTTACAGTAGAGATAAAAGACCAAGACGGAAACGTATTACAAACTTTCAATACGAGTGGAGTTTATACGGTTGAGGTTTTACAACAAATACTAGATACAATTACAGCAAATACAGCAACAATAATAGACCCAATAGTATAATGGCAAATGTAGACATAAGAGTAGGTAAAAAAGATGCTGCTTTCTTTTCAGCTAATCCTACATTGATTTTAAAAGATGGTCAATTTTTATTTAACTCTGATACTTTAGAGTTATTTATAGGAGATGGCGTAACAGCTTTATCCGCATTGCCGTTTTTAGGTAGCGGCGGTGGCGGCACTCAAAACCTCCAAGAAGTAATAACAGAAAGTCCTACTGTTGATGGTCCACTAACTGCTAGTTTAGATGGCGAAACATATATAAGTATAAATGATAATCTAATTGTATTAAGTTCAACTGATGTTTCTGATGTTTCTCAAATAAGCCTATCACCACTAGTCGCTAGTTTCACGTCAGATGATGGTGTAAACGCATCAAGCCAAACTGTTAACGCAAGTCAAATAGAGAATACAACTCCTTTATTAACTTATAATGGTGATGAGGTAGCAACTGTTAATCAGATACCTAGTATATCTGGTTTGTTAGTAGCATCGAATAATCTTAGTGATATTGGAAATGCTGTGACAGCAAAATCTAATTTAGGTATTAATAAACTTTATATTACAACTGGTAACCAATCAAATTCGACTACTACACCCGCATCAATATCAGGGTTAACAACAGCATCATTAGCTGCTAATACTAGATATTCATTTAGTGGAGTTTTTCAAGTTTCTGGCAGTGGGGCTGGAGGTATATTTTTACAATGTAATGCACCAACTGGATCAACTATGTTTTTATCATTAGAAGGGTCGAGTTCAAGTGTAAATGCTTTTTTAGCAAGTCCACTAATAACAAATAATACTAACCACGTTATAGCGTTTTATAGGGTAGTTGGAACAACTGGTTTTGTTAAAATTATGGGTGAAGTATTAATAGGAGCAAATGCAGGAACAATAGGGTTTTCTTTTAGTTCTGGAACTGGTGGGCAAACGGTTTCCGTAAATCAATTAGGTACTTTTATTAACTACGAAAAAATGAATTAATGGTAACAATTAAAGCAATATTAAAAGAAAACGAGCCAGCTACTCCAGAAAAAGAATGTGAGTTAAAATTCGGCAATCACTTTGACGGTGAGAATTTTTACTACTTCGAGAGTGAAGATGAAAAGGTTAAATTTTATGAATCTTTAGAAAGTAAGGAGTAATGATACTAACAGCAAACGAAACAATGTAATGGCAAAGGAACTATTAACACTTGAAAACGGCATCAAATTAGGTAGTTTAATTATAGCCTTTGTACTTCAATATGCAGCAATAAAATCTGATATTAGAGATATGAAAACAGAAAAGCATTTTGAGATTGAGCATTTACAGTATCAAGTAACTGAGTTGAAAGATTGTTGCAATAACAAACGTAGTGAACGTAGAATAGTATTTAACGACCATGTGGCAATAGTGCCTAATGGAATTGAAATTGAAACTGAGAGATAATGGCATCAAGAGATAAAAAAGATTTAAGACCAGAATTGGTACAAGCTTACGAGAAAGGATTAGCTAAGTATGTAGCTTTATATCCAAATGAACCGCAGCCTTTTATTACTTGCACTTACAGAAGTGGTGAGGAACAAAACGAACTATTTAAAAAAGTTCCAAAAGTAACTAATGCTAAAGCAGGACAAAGTCCACACAATTACAATCCATCATTTGCCTTTGATATTGCGTTTATAACGGTTGAAAAGAAAGTAAGTTGGAACGCTAAATACTTTAAAATGTTTGCAGATTGTGTAAAATCAGTTAGTGATGTAACCGTATGGGGTGGGGACTGGTTGAAGTTTAAAGATGCTCCACATTTCGAATTAAAAAACTGGAAAACTTATATACCTAAAAAATAATGGAAAAACTATCATTCTGGCAAAAGCTTGTAAGAAGTGCCGATAACATCACAAAGAACGCATTTAGCGCACGTAAATTAACTGCCTTAGCAATTATGATTTGCGCTGTTATAGGACATGGATTTTATTACAAACATTGCTATACTAAAGAAGATTTCAGTATTTACACTTATGTATTAATAATTGATTATTGTGCTGCTGCTTTCTTTTTGGGAATAGTAACGGCTGAACAATTAATTAAGTTAAGGTCTGGCAAAGATGAAACGCCTGAAACGCCCTAATACCTACTTAACAATTAACCCACCAATAAATCCAACACCTAAACCGACACAACCGCCTTGTAAACGTCCACGCCATAGGTTACGCTTACCGTTCTTAATCTCAGTCTTAATCTGCTCTTTATATCCAATCTCATTTACTGAATCCACGCCATGCTGATAATTCCTAATATCAATTATATCTTGTTGGTTGTTGGTTAATGTGATGAACTCCGCTATTTGATTTGATTGGTTGCTTATGATGTATTCGTTTACGCTATCCACTTTAGCGCATTGGTTGTATAAGGTTACAAGTGAGTTGATGCAAGCAGTATCTGCTATTAATAAACTATCATAAACGTATATTTTACGATATACTATTTTTTGTTTGGCGTTATTAGCTACCTCTAACTTAGTTGTTAAATCCTTTATTATACTATCACTTTTAGCTATTGATTTGTATTCCTTAACTACTATGCCATTAAGTTGATTGGTGTTTACGATCGGCTCATTAATCGGTTGTGGTTTACTATTGCAGTATAGTAAAGCAAATACTATAATTGCTAATAAAAGCAGTCCTAAAAACATTCTAAATGCTTTGGATGCTATAATTTCAGTTATGTGTTTATCTTCGTTCATCTCGCTAAATTACTAATTATTTTTTAAATTAAATACTTGATCTAAATTGATTTGTTGATACCATTGTAGATTACTTACATCTACTTTCTTATGATCGTTTATTAATAATTCTTTAGCTTTACTTTTACTTAAATGCTTTCTGTTTACTATCCAACAATTAGCTTTCTCGTTAAAATTAATCAATGTAGGAATATTAGTGATATTAAATAACTGCTTTTGTCTAAATGCTAGTGTTTGATTTTCAAATATTAGGTAGTTAGAGTAAGTTATAAAATAATCATTGTTTGGCTTTTCCATTTTTATTTTCAATTAGTTAAGATGGTTAGTAGTGCTTAGCGAGTAGTTATGGGAAATTTTAAAAACCTTTTCCCACCGCACCTAAAGCAGTTGAGTTTTGCAAGTAAGTTTTAGCTTTTCAAGTTCCGTTTTTTTAGTTTCGATATGGCTCAAAATAGCATCAATCCCCAATTGCATAGGCAGTTGTTTTATTGAATGTCCCCCGCTTTTTGATGGAATGTGAAGTTCTAAAAATCGCTTTCTTTCACCCCAGCTATCGGTTAATACAAAATCGCCATTCTCATCAATAGCTTTTTTTAGTTCTTCAATCATTTTTTCGCCATTCTCAATTTCGGAATAGCAGTTGTAAATTAGCCTTGCAATGTCTTTTGTTATCATTTTGAATTTTGTTTAAATGCCCACCCTACAAGGTTTTTAAAACTATCCCATAACACGGGTTTGGCAAAATGCCGCAGGAC
>JAOEHT020415081.1:0-17325 GCA_025448195.2 Parazoanthus atlanticus | reverse complement strand
TCTCTCTCTCTGTCTCTCTCTCTCTCTCTCTCTCTCTCTCTCTCTCTCTCTCTCTCTCTCTCTCTCTCTCTCTCTCTATGTAAACAATAACGTCGTCAGAAATCCATCTTTTTTGTCACGGTTTCTTACACTATCAGGTTTACATTGAAGACGGTTACGTCAACAAGCCTCCCCGGCCTGTGTTCCCCCTGAGGAGAGAAGCAATGGCGGCACACAAGGCAGGGGGCTCGGTCAAGGGATCGTTCGGTAGTGCCTCGTGGTTGATAGACAACACGCGTCTCGTCATGATGTGGTCAGCACCGTACAATCATGACTTCTACATTAACAAACTCGCCATAGGAATGAAGGCGACCCACACAAGCGCCGACACGGATAAGGCAAGTCTGTTTCCGACTTACTGTGGTCCGTGGCAACTAATTTACCCTGATAACCGAGTATTTTGTCACATGTTAGAAAAGACTCGAAGAAATCGTATCGAAATCATATTGATCTAAAACTTGATTACTAAATAATTACCTTATTATAGGAAATTAACGCTCCATGAAATCAACGCGAATTTACGAGCGTTAATTTACGCGACTTTAATTTAGTGGCGCGCTAACTTCCGCGACCTTAGTTTCTATTAATATATCTCTAAATTCTAGATCCTGTGAATAATACTCGAAGTGGCCAGATTTCTTCTCTTAACCCCTACATTTAGGAAGAATATTAAGGTTCTCAAGCAATCACCAATTTGGCTTTTGTTGTGTTAAGGTTTTTTTATATTCAGTTATAGTGTTAAAATAGAACATGTTCCTGTTGTCACCACTAGGGTTGCGGTCACACTTGCGCTTGAACCGCACTAGAAGCTTGCTTGCTAACGAGTTTTTGTTTGCATAGCGTTTCCTTGCACGTTAAAATGCAAACAAAAACTCATTAGCAGGCAAGCTTCGAGCGCGGTTCAAGTGCTAGTGTGACCGCAGCCTAACAGCGTTGCGTTAATTTTCTTCATTTTGAAATTTTACCTCCTTTTCGCGTTAATTTGCTTCATTCGGAAGTTATTTTCTCTTCAATTCGCGTTAATTTAAGTCGCGTTAATTTCAAACACCTTAATTAACACGAGCGTTAATTTCCTATAATAAGGTATGTGTTTTGTGTGATGTATCAAGAGTACTCTAAAAATCTCCTAATTTTTCGTCTTTTGTACATAACTGTAAGCTGTTCGTCAGGAGACTAATTACAAAGTCGGCTTTGAACTAAAATTGTAGAATGTAGAATTAAAAATAAAGATTGCATAACACGCATTTTAGCCCTGGGGTATGAATATTATACCTTTGTTTCGTTTTTTTTAAAAAAAACAAGATGAATATGGAGTAGCTTTGTACAAATCTTTGTTCACTCAGTCGAACAAAAGTTGCCGTTGTTATTACTTTTGTGAACACTGGTTTTCGATACAGCCAGTTCTATTTTCTTCTTCTAAATTACATATCACCCCATATGCTTCCATAAAAAAATATACGTTTTGTTATAATCCTAAACAGGAGATAGATAGTCCTACTTTTGCAGATCAATGGATGACCTCAGTTTTTACTTCATATTAAAACGGTCCAATTTATTATGGGGTAGTCAAACGCTGTTGGCGTTTTAGCATTTGTTGAATTATTTGGGTTTTTTTTGTCAAGTGATTAACGGGCATAACTTGTACATATAAATTGCAGCTACTACCCGCTATCAGCATTTGATAAGAAATATCGGAGCCGGAAAACAGATTCGTGACTAGTCTCTACATATACATGTAATTCCTTACTTAAGAATTGCGCCTCTTCATCGATATAGTTCAAATGTAATAACAAGACTTCTCACCCATTCAGAAGTTCCCTTGTCAATCTCTCTACTCATTATTTTAACCTGTGATTGCATCACTTTACTTCTTGCTAGTTTGAGATACCTTACTACTGTAGAATGCATGTAGGTTGTTGTATTTCTGTACATGTATATTCGGTAGACATTCACTTATTAAAGTGACATAAATTGCATGTAAGAATAACAATAGAGCAAAAATATAACACGGTTATAAGTGTCTAAATTATGCAACAAAGGTAGTTGAACGGGTTTTTTATCGCCACGAGGATAGATGTTAACCCTTGAAGGTGTAGGCCATTTGGAGGATGACGGGGGGAGGAGATATTTGGATTCCCCAAGTATTTCAAAACGTTTATGAGTTGGAGCAGGTAGACAACGCTCTACTCCATCTCAACAATTACCCCATAATCAATGCACCCGTCAGTGTTCAGCTTGAAGTGGGAGGTGAGCAGATGTGAGGTATTTGAATCTTTTGCAAAATTTCTGTTCAAAATCCCCACTCTGGGACAAAGTAAGTTTGGTCAATTCCAAGTAACTTTGAGTGACTAGCTTCACTACAATGTTGGTCAAAATTCGTCAAATAACTGACCATCGGGCTAGCAAGAGGGAGCAAATTCTCCCGACATTTGCCAACCATCCCCAACCCACCTCCGGTTTACTGAACATTGATAGGTGCATAGTTTGTCCCAGTCTTAATATTAACAGTTCAGTTTGTCCTAAAATCAAGACTGTTTCTTCAGTCGTTTAATACAAGCAATTTTCCGTCGTGCTGTTTCAAAACAAGGGAGAAACACAGTAATTCAACACGTTTTTTACCAGGACGCACTCAGTCCCAAGACCTGCAAGTTTGACGCGCTTTAGGTATTTTCAACATGTTTTACGTATTGCAACGACTTGATTTTTAGTATGGCTTTGGCTTAGGGCTGATAATACGATTTTTTGTTAAAGTTAAAAAATGACAAAACTCGCACAAAAAACACACCCTATTAACGACAGCATTTTACATGCATAACCCAACTAATATATAAAAGGGTAAATTTTAGGTTGAATCTCAAGTTTCAGTGTGGCGTTGGATATTTGTAGTTCAGACGTACAAAAACAGCTAGCAATCAGTGTGTTTGGTATCTCAGGTCGAGAACAGCCGGATAATGCTGCAATTGTAACGGATTATATGTGTTTGTATAATTCGTAGCCCAGTTTTGCGAACGATAGCAGAGGAACATATCGCTTACGGCTGTTTATCTATTTTCCAGATGTATGACGGTAAAGAGACGTGGTTCAAGCGAGTTGGGTACTACTACGACTCGCAGTCCTTGGTGTACACGACGGACAAGCTGATAATCATAGCGCAAATGGGAACCAGTCACAAGCCAGTGGTCCGAATGCAAGTGTATGCGAAGAAATATGAGGATCTGCCTGACAAAGCTAAAGAAAAGATTAAGAAAGAAGACTACCAAGTTTTGTAAGGACGTCAGGAGACATTGCTCATACCTGTAAAATGAACCAGATTATGAACAAGAAATAAAATCGTTTAAACGGCACATTTTTACTCGATCTTTTCATCGTCAAGCAAAAAATCCCGGGGGAGGGGATGGTCCGAGATGCTTGCTGTGTCTTGTGGGGTTGAAAATATCAATCGAATATTTTTTGACGGTTGCTTAGGCAAGGGCCGAAGTTTTCTAAAATGAGTATTTTAGGAGAAAAAAAGCTCCTAAAACAGTAAACTAGAGAACGTTCTGTTATTGCTGAGATAGACAAAAGTGGTGTTTGATTTCATTACTTTAGTTTCGGGGTGATACTTCAGGATTAGGTATTTTGGGGGGAAGTCCAATTTCTAGGCGAGGCTAGGTGGTAATATTAAGGGTGCTCCATTTGGTACTATTAAAGTCAGTCCAGCAACGGTTTAATTAACTTTGGGACTACTTTTTACTTACGTGTGCATGTAAGGGCAGTCTTTCCCTTGGGCCACGGTAAAATTTCAAATTTTCTTCAGGACATTTCAAGGTGCGAAGAGCTTTTTCAAGAACAATGTATTTGGGAATTTCGGCCAACACAATATCTATCAACTTCCTAACGAAAGGTGGTTACGATCAATACACACAATTTGAGTACCGCATGCTGAACTGAGTAGGTAAATTAGTCATGATCGACCAAAACCGACAACTCTTTGAGTTAATCATCCAAACTATGCAAATTTTAAATTCAGGATCTATTACAAAGAAAACCTGTATTCAAGGGATTCCAGGCATTAACAAATAATTCCCAATAGCCAGGGAAGAGTTACTGCCTGTCGTGACTTGGAAAAAAGAAAGGAATAGAGCAGATGAAAATTAGAAACACGGTTGTTTCTAAGCAACAAATCCTGTTAGTGGTTAATGAAAGCGCTGGAAACTGTGCAATCAGTCGCGTGTGCAACTCGCAGCGAACAATTCATCCCCGCCCCTGTTTCTCTAATGCCTCTGGCTTGAATAAAGGCGCTAAGATATGGGCCCTGGAGTTAACTCATTTCAACAGCAGAGGCTCGCACTGGCGCATGCGCAAATAGCTACCGACAGCGTATCACATAAAATGAATGTTTGGCTAAACAAAAAGGTACGCGGTGTGACAGGTAGAAGCATGAATTGATAATTGTTTTGATTTGATTTGATGGATATGAGGGAACGCACATGATTGTATGTTTTGTGGGGCTCAGTCCCGATTAAACCAACGAAGCAAAACTCATTTTATTCTGTCTGATTGTTTGCGAATCGGGATAAAAGGCTCATTTGGATAGCAAAGGCATTATAGGAGCTGGTATTTTTTACTCTGGGCACTATTAGATATTAAACGCTTTAGTGTGTGTTTAAATGTTCAACTGAAAATTATCGCCTTTGCTGTGGCTCACAGTTTCGCTCTACGCTCATACTGCGACATGGAATTACTTCACGCTATCATAAAGCTGTCACGAAACACTTTATATATATTTTCCGTCATGGTTTTGTGTTTGTGGTCCTTTGTTCCAGAACAAGTCATATATGTATTTCGATTGTGGTTTTATTAACTGAATTGAGGGAGTCTTGGTAAGAGTGTTACGCAGACACACACACACACACACACACACACACACACACACACACACACAAACAAACACACAACAAGCGTAGACACGAGCACAAGCACAGTACAGGCACAAATCGGCACAAGCATAGACACAAGCACAGACAGGCACAAGCACAGACACAGATACAGATACAAACGCATACAAATAAGCGTAGGGACAGATCAAGTATTACTGACCGAATTCAACGAAGATGATAAAGATCGTACCTGGCTCTATCGGTTAGAAAACGTTGCTCTAAAAAGTATGCAAACGAGGCACTTTTTGTCAAAATAACTGAGAGACGAATTTGAAGAAGAAATGGGCTACGAGACGTCGGAAAAGAGTAAGTTTAACGTGGAACAACCTCATGCAAGGAACAAATGGTTTAAAAGAGTGGTGCAGTAAATATATATCATACAGATCTCTGTCAGACAGGTATCGCCGGTCTTGGACGGGTTTCTCGTCTTCTAATAGGCCATTATGATACGTACGTTTATATTAGATTATAATTTGAGGGTCTTTTTCTACCACCTTGTCTATGTGGTTTATCAATTATCTAAAAATGTGCATCCATAGGCTGAATTACAAATACAATTTCCATAAAATACAATAATAAAACAAATTACTTTAAAAGCATTTAGAGGAATTGAACATTATAAACCTTTGTTTAAAACGGTTTGCTTTGCAGAGGCACATTAGAACGACGATTTGATCTCAGGGGTCGGGCACAGTTCACCTTAGGAAGGAGTCCGTGAAGTGGATGGTCTTTGTTTGAAATTGGGTTGCAAATAAATATATCGCCCTCGAAAATCGCATTCAGTTGGTATTGTTATACAGCCAATTGAGCAAAGGGACGGGTACAAGGTTATACCGCAAACTGACAAATGGTAGGTAATAATGTATGCAGGTGGATGTATGGATAATACATCAACGGATAGATGGACGTTTGAAGAGAGATAAGTACAGTGGTGAGTGGGAAATTATAATGATTTAGATGGAGGACATTTTATGCTCACAGCAAGTTTTTACATAGTTATACCAGCAGTTGAACTACTTAAAGTCTTTATTGAAGGTTCACTACATTTAACAAATCCTTTCTACATCCAAAACAACAATCCCACAGTGGATTCTTAATCCTTGATAACGGCTACGTAGATCTGAAAAGAGATATTAATAGTTGGGAGAAAATGTCTTAACACTTAACATTCTTAGCTATAAAAGCTTTAGAGACGGATCCTCTAGTATTATTGTTAAGGGAGACGAAAGGAAGAACGACATTATTACAATAATCTTCTTCTGATCAACCTTTGACTCAATTGAATATTTTAAAAATTTCATTAAAAGTTTTGATCATTTTGAATATTTGATCGTGCAATCTATTTTCAAAAATCTAGCTCCTTAGCGCACAGAAACCAAACGTTTTGACCGTGCATGCAAACTAAAACTCTTTCATGATCTTAACTTATCATTTTCTTTTCTTTTCTTAACAGAACTTATGCGGTAAATATTATCTTTAAGACAACACTGATAGTTTAAACATGGTTCGTGTGACAAACATGGAGGAAAAACTATTCGAGATTTTAAAGTTCAGTCCGTGAGTCCGAGGGGAATAGAACAATAGAAATGAAACCGAGGCTGAAGGATAAACACATAATAAGTAATAAAATAATATATTACAATAAATAATAATTATTATAAATAAGTAATAAATAGATAGATAGTAAAATAAATAATGCAAGACGACTTGTTAATTGGGAGTAGAAGCGGAATATTCTTACATAAATATTCAGTATTTCAATATTCAATATTCAAACTTCTTTTTACCTTAAAAATTCCACACTCTACATCAAATAGGAGTATTTGATGTACTTTAATAAATAACCTAGTAACTTGATGAAAAAATATGACAAAAAGACCTGTACATTACCGGACAACAATAAATAAACACGCACTATGGGTGGATAAAAAAAACATACTCCTTCCTACCTTAAACATTCAGTATTCCAGTACGAATATTCATATTCCTACAAGAAATATTTTTATTCAAACATATTTTCAACTACTCAAACTATTCTAAAACCCAGTATTCAATATTCAATATTCCGCTTCTACCCCGATTGTTAACGTGTCTTATCGTATAGCGGAGGGGATGAGCTGAGTCTAATAATTGAGGGTATTAAGTATATATAGTACTCAGTACTAGTAGTTCAGAATATGTTCACGAATATAAAGTTAAGTAAAGAGTTAAAAAGTCACAATTCTATGTTACTGAAACTACACTTTGAAATATGTTGTAAGCTGCAATAAACCACGCACCAACAATGACAGCACAGACGCATTGTATTATTTATGATCTGAGATCTTTCTTACCTCAGGCAAACTCCAGTTTAATCAGCAAGCATTGCAGGACTTGGGACAGTGATGTTTGACTGTAGCCTCGTCACATGTGTATTCCTCTAGCCACTCTCTGCACTTAGAGAATTTATCCTTGCACGAGCCTAGAAGGTGACAAGAGTTTAGCACCTTTCTTAAGCCGGGGTCAGATGAGCACGAGAGTCGACAAGAGTTGATGAGAGTTCAAACTCTCACTCTCGTTTGACCGCCAACTCTCATGCACTCTCATCGACTCTGGAGCGCTCTCATCAACTTCCAAGAGTTTCACACGTTTGTTGAGCCACTCTTGTCAACTGTCATGGACTCTCATCCTCGTTCGATCGCGCGCGTAAGTTGAACAAAACTCTCATCCAAATAAATCTAGTCACTCAACTCTCTGACATTATCTCTTTCCTTTATAAACTCGTGAGATGGTTTGCACGGGGGGATTCCTTGGCAAAGGTGTTAAGACACGCGAAGTATCACCCCAGATTCTCTTGAAGCTCTCCTTAAGAAAACAAAAAATCAGGGCGCAGGAAACTGTGTTCAACTGAGCAAACTCGTTTTATTGTATTTTTATTAATTAATGGCGAGAAATTGCTTCAATTTGGGGTAAATAACTAAATGATATCCCTACACAACAAATTGCAGTAAGCGGTACGAACCACCGTATTCTACAGTTTATAATAATTAAGTAAAGTTTGATGTCCCTCCAACGCGGAGAGAAACAAAGTTTGGTAATCGTAATCCAATTATATCCATACCATCCTGCATTTACGTTTAAAATCATTGGTTCCGTTTTGTTTGTTGGAATACCTTAGTCAAATAGACCGGTTTCTTATTTAACGAAAACACCTCTTATATTAGAGAAATAAGATGATGCGAAATTTTGGTATTTCGCATTGACATTGCCCCTTTAATAAGTCATGGTCGTACTTTTACTGAGTACGAGAACTTCGAAAAGTATTTTCCCAAAATGTACGTATTAATTAGTTCGATGAAATTTGAGATTTAACTTATATCATTATCTGGCAACCAATTGGGCAATAACTTTGTTGCCGCCAACTAGCTAAAAAAGTGACGAACTGAAGAGCAAGACTACCTGATTGGCTGGAAAAGTGCCAGATCAGTTTTTTTCCAATCGTTTTATCGTGACTGCGGTATAATAGTTGGTTACTTCATCGGTCGTACATTTTTGTTTACTGATTTTATGAGAATGACTTTTACATAAATTTTAGCGTCATTAATAATTTGATGACGTACTGCTAATTGAATTATTGACTGACTGACTGATCCAATCCAATCCAATCCAATCCAATAACTTTATTAATGTGTAATGTCCTCTAGCCTACCACAAATGGCACACTAATCGGGGACACCTGCTACTAAATATGTACAATTAATGTCCTAAAATCCTAATATATAAGAATAATTATTGCGTTCGACGGAGGAGAACGCAAACCTAATCTTGTGTACAGGCGAAATTTTTGAGATTTCTTTGTGGTCGACGCAAATTTAGCCCCCCCGAAGATTTTTTCAGGGGCCGCGACCTCGCTTTCATTATTTAACGCACGTGCTCACGTGGAGAAACTGGTCTGTCACGTTGATCGGGTGGTGGATTTGTGGGGAGAACGTTCGATCGATCTGTGGACAAAGTTCTGTCGCGTTGATCATCTGTGGACAAAGTTTTACGCTTCATTCTTGGTAAGTTCAGTTTTCTTAACTGTTCTTTCGAGTAAGTCGTAATGGTTTTCAAAATGCTTTATCAAAGTCTTAGGGAGGTGTGTGCGACTGCATATATCCTGCATATCGAACGGCAATTCGGCGGTTTGTTGTCAACCTTCTCTCCTCCGATGAAGAATCACCATGCTGTTATGCTGAATCAAAGAAAATACGAACTGAACAGTCGATGTATTCAGCAGTCATCGAGCAACATGACCATGGCTTGTGCTCACCAAATAAACGTACCGGGTTGTTTAGCTCGGCGGCCATTGTGCATAAATCTTTCGAGTTGTTTATCTCGGCGGCTATTGCGCTATTTCATGATGATTTGTGATAAAATTTTCGACACAAGGCAATCGAACTATGTACATCAGCTTTCATTCGAAAAATGGCGTAAAACATACCGAATTAGGGCTACTCGGGCGAGCAAGTTTATTGATGTAAGTTGCTCACACACTCCTCTGAAGGCTTTGATAAGTGATTCCCTTGAAACTATATGCGATGTCATTGACGCAGAAGTTGCTGACAATATGCCTGTAATAAAGTGTAAAGCCAGGAAACAAAGGTATCGCAAAACGAAAAGGGATAGAGAACCATCCCGAATACCTGTATATAGACTACTAAGAAAGTTGAAGAAAAAGTCGTCTAGAAATAAATTAAAATATCATCTTATGAACAGTGTGCCAAACAGTTCATTTATCAGCCATTTGTGTAGGAATTACAAGAATTGGTGCTTTTGGTATAACAGTGAACACTATTATTCAAAATATGTGTTCTTCATAAAGGTCAACAAATGTAAATCTGGATTGAAGTGTTCTAATTATTACAAAAACGTATGTACTTCAATGATAGATACAAAATCAGATTTCATGCAACTTAGTATTATTTCTTATAATTGCAATGGTTCAAGTTTAAAAGGAGGTGTGCTTCCTGAAGATGTTAACAGTAACTTGGCTTGGGCTCGCTTAACTGAAAGACTAGCAAGTTTAAGCTTAAGGCCACATGATGTTGGTGGCAGTGGCGATTGTTTCTTTAAGTCTGTTTCATATCAGCTCTATGAAACTGCAGACTTGCACTTTCAAATTCGCATGACTGGAATTGAACACTTAAGTAATCATCCAGAATATTATATTGAGAGTATTTCAGATGACACTTGGCAAAATTACATTCAACAAATGTCAAAACCAGGCACATGGTGTGACAATATCATTATCCAGGCAGTGTCTAATGCTTACAACTGTATTATTCACATCACTGAGTCTGATATTAATAAAACAGATGCTACAGTTATCAGTCCTGTTTTATGTGAGGGACAACCAAAGATAATATTCATTGGATATATTAATGAGCTGCACTATGTCTCTTCAGTGCCAGACAAGAACAGTCAAAATAGAAACAGGTTAACATATCTCAAGAGGAAGTTATTAGAAACTGATGATCAAAGAGAGGCAAGACGTGCTAAGAAAAGAAATGCTTACCACAAAATGAGAACTTTAGAAACAGATGAGGAAAGGCAAAAAAGACTAGCAAAACAAAGACGGAATTCTTACAAACAAAGGACTAAGGAAAGTGCTGAGAAAAGGCAGAAGAGACTTGTTAAAGACAGTCAAAACAAAAGAAATGCTTATGACACAACGAGATCTCCAGAAACAAATGAAGAACTACAGAAAAGATTAGCAAAAGTAAGACAAAATGTTACTAAACAAAGGGCTCAAGAAATTGTTGACAAAAGTCAAGAGAGGTCTGAATCAATTATCAACCATGTAAACAAAGAGTCTGATTTTTCCATTCCAATAATTGAACACAAACACCTCCTTAAAAACATTGATTCCTTTCATTTTTCTAATCAGTATGAAATAAAGCAATGCACAGTATGTTTCGAAGCATGGCCTTTAAAATCAATCTTGTGTAGTCAAAGAACTTCTGAATACCAATGTCTAAGATGCACCCGTGACAAGAGACACCCAAAGAAGTTTTCAAAAGAAAATAATACGATTCCTTCTGCAGTACCTTATCAACTTCAGGGACTCACTCAGGTAGAAGAAATGCTCATTGCACGTGCACTTCCTATAATTCGAGTTTATGTCAAACCTGGTGGACAAAGAGGTTATTCAGGTCACTGCATTAATTTGCCTCAGCATGTAGAGGAATTAGCTAGTTCTTTACCAAGATATCCAAAGGATTTATCGGTTATAGTTGTTAAGATGAAAGGCAAAGACAACAACTTCAAAGATGCTTCAGTTAGAAGACAGAAAGTTGCCAATGCATTGCATTGGCTTATAAATAATAATTTACATTACAAAGTTGTACATGTTGACCAACAGTCTTTGGACTCTTTGCCTGAAGACGGTATACCACATGTATCTTTTCTCCGTTGAAACAGAAAATGATGACAGTGAATCTTCTAAGCCTGATTTTGGCCCTCAAAATGAGGAAGACATTGTTTATAATGAAGAAACAGAAATGAGAAGCTTTCTTCCAATTCCCCAATGCCAGCAGCAGGAAATTGATGCTGTTCAACAGCAGTTATCTTTCAGCCATCGTAATCAACACATGGCTTGGCCAACAGTAGATAATCAGCCAATAAATGAGTACCTTACTCCGTTTCTAGCAACAATGGCTTTCCCAACTTTATTTCCAGATGGAAGAGGTGATCCTACTAACCCATCTCTTTACCAAGATGTACCACTTGGAGAAAGAATCAAACACCTTTTAAAATATGCAGAACAGAAAGATGGTACATGGTTTTACCGCTTTGCCACACACCCTAGATTTGCTTACCGGGCTTTGAATATGATTGAAAGAAAACGAATTTTGAAACAAACCGGAATATCTTTGAAACAGAATCCAGGAGAAGCTCATCTTACAACAGAAGAGCTGCAACAAATGGCAGCTGATAACAGTACTGCTGTTTTTCTTTCCAAGATATCACGCTATCTTAGCAACATAACTGGGTCAAATGCTTATTGGCAGAAAGCTAAAGAGGATTTAAAAGCAATAATTAGCCATGTTGGACCCCCAACATTCTTTTTTACATTTTCAGCAGCTGACATGCACTGGCCTGAATTACATACACTCTTTAATAGTGATAATGATAACACAGCTGAATACCGACGCCATAATGTGATTAACAATCCTCATATTACTGATTGGTTTTTCTCCCAGCGCTTAGAAAACTTTATTAAACACTGACTGTATAACTCATTAGATGCTGAGTGGCACTGGTACAGATTTGAATACCAAGCCAGAGGTAGTATCCATTGTCACGGTATTGCTAAACTGAAAAATGACCCAGGGTTATGTAAGCTATCAGAAAAAGCTCTCAATGCCTACTTGGCTGAATTGTCACTTGATAATGCTGGGGAAGCAGATTTGCCAGAACTGAATCAACAGATACTCGATGGTAAAAAAGCTTCACAAGAAGTCAGTATGTAGACTGGTTGTTGTCCACTAACAATCCAGACCCAGCAGATAATGGTACTTGGATAAAACCTTCAGTTCATCCTTGTCAGAGATCTCACAAGGACATTCAAAACTCTGATGATGATTATGTAGACTTATTGAATACGGTTCAAAGGCACACCCGTTGTAGTTCAAATTACTGTCTTAGGAAAAAACAAAATGAATCAGATCTGAAGTGTAGATTTAACTTTCCATTTGAACCTTACAGTAGTACAAGACTTGAATCTGAACCCATTCATTCAAAGGATAAAAACACTCAATACAAAGCAAAGATAATAACCAAGAGAAATGATCCTAGGCTTAATAATCACCAACGTCTTCAACTTCAGGGTTGGAGAGCAAACTGTGACATCCAGGCAGTAATTGATTATCATGCATGTGTTGAATACCCTGCAAAATATGCATCAAAAGGTGAACCACGCTCACCTGTCATGAAAACTGCATTTAATTCCATTATTCGGAACTGTAATACTGATAGCAGTCCCACAAAACTCATTAAAAAAGAAATAATGAAGTCACTTGGAGAAAGGAACTTTTCAGCACAACAGACTATGCACCATCTCTTGTCACTAAAACTGGTCAGCTCATCATTCAGTGTAATACCATTAGTTTAAATGGTTCTCGCAAAATCAAAACAAACTTGGCTGATGGAGATGTTGTAACAAATGATTCACTACCTGATGTTTATGCTAAACGTGCTAAGTATGCTGAAACCATCCCTGATATAATGACTTTGAATTTTATTACTTTTGCCACAAAGTACAAACTTGTAAACAATAAACTTGCACCTCAGCCAGATAATATTGTTCCCAGAATTTTTCCAGTTTATTCTTCAAACACAAAAGGACCAAATTTTGCACTTCACTGCAAATACCAGCTGCTTAGGTATAAACCCTGGCACACAACCCAACACAATGCTTGGGGTAATCAACCAGGCACTGATGAAATTTATATCACTACATGGAGAGATTTTCTTGAAACATCATACGCTAGAGAGCATGTTCCTGACTGGCATGAGAAATTAGACACTGTTCAGAATTACAATGAAAATGAGACAGATATTGAACATACCCCACAAAAGCTCCCTCAGCGTGAAGAGTGGATGCTTTTAGCAGATCTTGTTCCTGGATCATTTGTTACCAGTGATGAATCACAACATACCCTTTACTCTGATTATGACTGGCAAAGTGACAAACTTAAATATCAACAAAGTCAAATAACGGAAATGTCTTCATGGATAAAAACCAACAAGGATGCATTAACTCCAGAACTTACAATCCCAAGAGAAAATGTTGATGTGACTACTTTTAGTGATATGCAAAAGCGTGCATATGATATCATCAAGGCACATTCAGACCAACCTTGTCCTAAGGATCCATTATTACTTATAGTTATAGGTGTTGGTGGTACAGGAAAAAGCTACCTTATAAGTGCCATTCGAAACCTCCTTCAACATTCATGTGCAGTAACTGCCACAACTGGCAAGGCTTCATATGGCATACATGGGTGCACTATCCATTCTCTGTTAAAACTTCCTATAGGTTCAAGAAGAAACAAAGATTTAAGTGGCCAAAGCTTTATTAGACTCCAAAATATTCTTAAAGTCATCAGTTATATTCTAACTGATGAATACTCTATGCTAGGCCAAAAAATGCTTGGCTGGATTGACAAGCGTTGTAGGCAAGCTACTGGTTTAATTGATGAACTCTTTGGTGGTAAATCAATCATATTACTTGGCGACCCTGTCCAATTACCACCTGTGGCTGACAAGCCTCTTTACCACTCAAAGCATTGTAATTCCCTGCAAGAGCAAGGCCATTTAGCTTATTTCATGTTTAATACTGTTGTGAAACTGACAGTAAACCAGAGAGTACAAGGGTTAACCCCAGAACAGGCTACATTTAGAGATTTACTTATGCGCCTACGTACAGGAGATTGTACTGAAAATGACTGGAACCTTTTGTTATCTCGTCAACCGTCGATGGTAAAGGATATAGTTGACTTTAGTGATGCTATAAGGCTATACTATAGCAATGAGGAAGTTGCAAATTACAACTCTGAAAAGTTATCAGCACTCCAGCAACCAATTGCAAGGATCAATGCACGACACTCAAGTGACATAGCTAAAAAGAGCACTCTTGATGACATGTCAAGATTAGAGCCTGTCATTTTCCTTGCCAAAGGAGCACTTGTCATGCTTACAATGAACTTATGGACAGATGTTGGTCTTTGCAATGGTGCAACGGGTACCATTCTTGACTTCATATATGCTAACAATCAGCAACCCCCTGACTTGCCCATTGCTGTCATTGTCAAATTCCATGACTATAGAGGCCCATCTATTAGTAATGACATTCCACGATGTGTACCAATATGCCCAATCACAGTAACCTCTGGCACATTAGATGGTGTCCATGAGAGACAGCAATTACCTTTGAAACTTGCTTGGGCAATAACAATACATAAAAGCCAAGGGCTCACACTTACAAAAGCATGGATAGACATTGGTAAAAGCGAAAGAACTCCTGGCATTTCTTACGTAGCAATAAGTAGACTAAGAACGCTTACATTTTGTGTTATTGAACCAATGCCCTTTGAAAGATTGAAAAGCCTTAAAAAGTCAGTTGGCCTCCAATATAGGCTCCAAGAAGAAAGCAGACTTGATGAACTTGCTAAAATGTTCAATAAAAACTGAACCACATACATGTGTAACCATATACCTTACTTCAAGTAAACTTAACAAAGTCATTAAACTAAAAATAACCAGAGAATATAAGGTATAAAAAAAGGATATTTCCCAGATGCTGAAAACTACTTTCTTTTCCCTATTGTTGGAAAAGTCTGCAGACATGGATGAAGAACAAAAATGTAAGTATAAAACTCCAATTTTTAATTTAAATGCAGGGATAGCATAGTCAGAATTATACTGACTATACCATCCCTGCATTTAACATTAGTATATTAAAAAATCATCCATTACTGGTACTTGACCTGCTTTCTTTCATTAATTTTCAGCTTCTCCTACCGCCAAAGTAGCTTCTGAACTGACTGGTTACATCCATGCTGTATCTCCTATCAAAAAAGCTGAAACCTCTCAGATAAAGTACTTTAACTGTAACATTCAAACAAGTGATGGCATTGTAAGAGCAGTATGCTTCAACCCAGACAAAAAAAACCGTCTTGAAAAGCTGCAAAAAGGTGAAAGTCCTGTCAAACTGTCCAACCTACGAATTTCCCACCGAGATGGAAAGGAAAGCGTTATTATTCAAAATGCCACAACAATAAACCCAACACCTGTACCATTTGCCTTTCAACATCAAAGCAACACTTTCTCTATGGGAAGCCTCGCATCACTCCAAGATGTTTCACCAGAGCAGCTCGTAGAAGTCAAAGAAAAGGTTACCAACATTGGCGCAGTGAAACATGTGACAACTTGGAATAACCAAACACTGCAAAAGCAAGAAGCCACACTTGTCGACCATACAACAAGTATTAAACTTGTCCTGTGGGAACAGTACTGTGAAAAACTAGAAAGTGGAGAAACGTATGCTCTAAAAAACCTACGACTCAAGGAAACAAATAATACAAGGTACCTAAACACCGCTAAATCAGAACAGTTCCTATTTGAACAGATCCCGCCATTCACGCAGACAGTGGCATCACTAACACCCGATATGAGCTCATTCTCACAGGTAAACATTCCGGCAACAATTATGGGTATCCAAGCCATATCTAAGCACTTGTCTTGCGTTAAATGCAGAAAGAAGGTGGATGTAAAATCAAATGGAAAAATAGCCAGTTGTTCCTCTTGCCAACTGATGCAGAGGGTTACCTCTTGTCACCCCCAGTGGTTTTTAAAAGTACTCTTTCAAAATACTGACAACATTACAGAAAAATTTCTAGTATCTATCTTTCACCCAGAAGTTACCAAACTATGTGAATTGTCAAGTGATATCAACTTGAACATCATTTCTGAGGATGAGTTGATTTTATCTCTTCTGGAGATACAATCTAATTTAAACATCACGTATGACATAGCTTCAAACAAGCTATTAGATGTGAAACAAGTCACCATTTAAGAAGATGACCAATGCTGTTGTGATTGTTTACATTATTGTTACATCTTACCAAACTATGTGAATTGTCAAGTAGTATTACATTGAACATTGTGACTGAAGGTGAATAGCCAGTTCCCTTTATGAAACAAGCTTGCAGAGAATCGTGGTGGTCATATTCAAGATGACATGTGTCCCTCCAATTTTCTGTTCTCCAGATGAATAAAATGAAGTATTTCAAGTAGACAGAAAAATCAAATGATTTTATCTGTAAAACAAACTTCTGAATATAAAGGTTTGTGTGTAATTAACTAAAGTTGGACTTGTTATATCGCATACAACTACCACGATGCTTTGCAGGCATATTTTGTAAGAGCCACAGTCATTGACTTTATCTTTCTGGAGATACAATTTAAACATCATGTATGACATAGCTTCAAGCAAGCTAGTAGATTTGAAACAATTCAATATTTCAGAAAATAACCAATGTTGTTGAAATTGTTTACGTTGTTGTTACATCTTACCAAACTATGTGAATTGTCAAGAAATATTAACTAAAATATTATTACTCAAGATGGATAATACTATTGACTTCATCATCTCTGGAGATACAATCCAATTTAAACATCTTGAAGGACATAGCTTCAAACATGCTTTTACATGTGAAACAATTAACTATTTGACCAATGCTGTTGCGATTGTTTATGTTATTGTAACATCCATACCAAACTGCATGACCTGTCAACTAATATCAAGTTCGACATTGTATTGTTACTAAAGATTTTATAATTG
>JAOEHT020414217.1:0-17326 GCA_025448195.2 Parazoanthus atlanticus | reverse complement strand
TTCTCTAAAAAGAAATAAGCGCCCTGTCCCGAATAAGCGCCCTGTCTCGAATAAGCGCCCTCCCTCGAGGTACCAAAGGTAAATAAGCGCCCTGGGCGCTAAATCGAATCATACGGTATGTACAACGAATTACGATACAATGTTACAGTATTAAAACTATCTATAACTACGTAATGCAATTTTAAACAGGGTTTAGTTAAAATTGAGGTTTATGCCAATTTGTTTGGACTAGTTAATTTCTAAAATGTTGAACAGTTAAATGCCATTGAAGGCTCCTCTTAGAAGCTGAGTAAGAAGGATTGCCCTTTAGTTATTTTGTCAACTATCCATATCTTCACAGCTATATATGTGGAAGTCCTCTGGCCAGGTGTCTAGAGATACGCGATTGTTCGACTGTTCTGTCCTCTGGAAGTCTGTATTTATAAAGAAGTTCAATTGTACTTTAGTAAAGATACATGTACTCGAGTGATCCCGAAAGTGACTTGAAAATAAAGTGGCACAATAATTTAAAACAGTCAAATGAAATGACATGGTTAACATAAGACTAGAACACACTTTGTAATACAATTGTTTTGTCTGTAGGTCTGTGATTCTTCTTATTCTAAAATACAATTTGAAATTGGCTGGGCCGGGTACTCAACATATGTGACAGCAAAAATAAACACATGCCAGTGTTAGTACTTTTGACAAGGAAGTCAAAACTTTATCAGTACTGTATCAGTTAGCTCAAATCCGACGTCAAAACACTCTTCACTTTCCAAGTTCCTACATGTTTACCGGGTTGGACTGTGTTTAACAGAGTATTTGCATCGGAGTGAATTGATTCATATTCTTTGATCCACTGCTCTGGTTTCGGTTTATAATTGTTGAACTGAGCAAATATTTATACGCGCAATTGTAAATGAAATAACAAAAATAGATCAATTTTTTTCAAATTTGTTTGAAAACATTTTCGAGTCTGCATTGCTATTGAATTTTGTCAGGAAAGCGTGTTTGGTTTTGTAGTGAAAAAAAAATCAGAACTAGCCTTGACAACAATGTCTGACTCAAGACACATGTCACAAAGCTTTCTGTTCCTTTAAATTAGGTGGAACCGATTCATAAGTATTTGAGACTTAGCTATAACAGATCAAAAGCTCTCAGTTGTCCAAACCGTGAAGTCGCTACTTCAAACTGTCTAATCGCTGGGAAGAAAACGGTTTAATTAGTACAAACCGATTAATGATATGTTATGGTATTAAGCTCAATTTATGCAAATCTGCGTTTGAAAACAAACTTTGCATTCACTGGAACCGTATGAGTTCAACGTTTTTCCATTTGAATAGGTGAAACAAATATTTTTTCTTGTTCCTTCGATAAGAATTACTGAAAGGAAAAAGAGTTTGGAGTATCTCAAAGGAGTGTTCGTTTTCTTCTTTTACCACTCGGTAATAGCAGGCATGAAGCCTTCAGTTTTCAATATACAGTTCATTAATCAAATATTAAAATCTAAAGTCACGATATTGTAAATATTTTAATATTGGAGATATGTTTTCATTTACAAAATGGCGATCAATTGAGGAGGCTGTGTTATACAGATTCATATATATTTTACAAAGCCACATTTATATATCAAAACAAATTTTTATTGGCTCTGAAACAGTTCTAAACATTAAGTGATATTTTACAGTGCGAAAACAAAGACAGATGTCTTCAAACGAACTCAATTTATCGAACTCTTTTCTTGCTTCGGCACACGAACTTTCGTAGCAAAGCTATGTTTTCCAAAGAATCACCAGGTATCAGTGTTAGCGGCATGAATTAATGTAACTTATTCTATATATAATTGGTTGCTTTCATTTTCTCGTCTCAATACTTATTAATATTAGCCCAAAGGAAAATGGCTAAATTGAATAACAACTTTACAAAACTTTTCAATAGCTTTTCAAGAAAGTTGGTGGATATCTCTTTAATTAATCATTATTATTAGATTCCGAAATATGATAGTAACTCATTCTTCAATTCAAGCCTTGATGTCTTGCCAAAGGGAAGTGTCCATCGTTATGAAAATGAGAGTAAAATACATCTAGTATAAAATCGTAGTTGACAAAGAAATCTTACAACACAGTATTGCATTAAGAAAGAACTCTCGGTACAATACATATGTAGAAGATTTCGACTAAATGGTAAAATTGACTAAACAACAATGGTGAGGCAAACTGAAATATTATTTATCAATCTAGATTGTTTACGTCCAAAAGTGCACTCTTTTGCAATCTGATAATGGCTGAATTAACTTTGCAATTGTTACGTATAATAACATGTTGTAAATAAACGCCGACAGGCGCGTTGTGATGTCACGCTCCGGCAAGTTGAGAATAGGAAGAAGATTAATACCGTTTTAACAACTAAAGAAAATCAAAAAGTTTTCAATTTAATTGTCTCTAATCAACGAATTACCGAAAAAGGTTTTTCACCACACCTGAACGTCTAGAAAGAGCCTGAAAAATAGCAAGAAATAAACATATGAAAACAAGGAATATCAAAGCAAAATTGACACCCCCCAGAAAAGTTAGAAACTTGGAACATTATTTATCTTGAACTGCCCAATAATCCTAGAAAAAGATAAGATTGGAAACGAGTACGTATGAAATAATATTTTGCTTTAAAGCTGTAAAACTATTATTGTAAAAAATATTTCATCTTCAGTAAAGAATAATTTTCTGGTTAGCGTTTTAAACGGGCGTTCGGGGATGCAAAATCGAACGTGGACCTTAATGACAACTATATGCTTTTGTGCTAGAAATTCATGTACGGTTTAATCTTTATAAACGGATTGTCTCAAAGTTGTTGAAGATTTAACCTGAAGCAAGATTCATGTCCCCTAAATTTAATGATATTACGGCAAGGTGTTTTTGACACTGAGAAGAACTCGTAGCATAAGATGAACAGTTTGATACACTCATTAATTGCCTGGTGACACACGTTAAGTTGTGCTGAAAGGATTCACTTCTCGGTTTTATTCTTTTCGGCGTCACCACGCGCAAAAACGCCTTACAAGCTAGGATGAGGAATCACTCAATTGTTTATTGTACTCACCGCAAATACCACAAAACAAATAAATTACAGTTTACTATAACAGCAAAGATCTACTGCCAGACGCTTTAGTAGAAAACTTTCACTTTTTCTCACGCTAGCAGATATAAGAAGCTGTGTTCTCTGCTATTGTTCCGACAAGGCAGTGGTTTAGCACAAACTTGAGACCGGACCAGTGGCAGTAAAACTCAAAATATCGCAGAGCGTAGAATGAATGAGAAACTTTTTCTTTTTTTGATCACTCAAGCATATATTTACATATGTTTTAAGTCTTCTTAAAACACGATTTCATTCTTTTGAAACCGTTTCTACTTCCTGGCAAAATTTCTCTTTCTTGATATTGTCTGCCTCATGAATATGCTAAAATTTTTGCAAAATTCAGCGTTAATATGACCTGCGTTTGGATAGGTTTTGTACGCCAGAGCATGGCGAAAACGCTTGGAAAGCATGTTTAGGTCACGAACATGTCATTTGCTGGTAAGTCAATAGATTGGATCCAAAGCGCGCACGATTTCGTGTCAAGGAAAAACGCCGGAATTCTCTTTTTGCTAATAGCTAATTACGTATTCAAGGAAAACAATAGAAGGGTCAAACTGAAATATCAGCCGAAATATGCCAGAAATATGACAGTGGCAGGCATGTGACAGACATTCAAGATGTAAATTGCAATCTCAAATACTTAATGCAAAACTTTATTGAGAATGACATGAAGAAAAAGTCTTCGAGTTGTTTTGAAACGAGCCCAAGGGCAGCAAAACTGTTTTGCATAAATACCTTTTTTGCACCATTGTAACTTTTTTCCAAAATCGTGCGTGTTTATCAATTACTTCTTTCTTGTTGCATGTTATCAACAAACTCGCACGCTTATAAAACAAATTATTGTTTAATGATTCCAGTGAATCTAGGGGAGATTCTGCATTGTGTTTGAAAGCTTTCTGTGCAACTCTCCTTTGAGAAAGTTGTGAAGGAGCAACTAAGATTTGCAGTGTACAATGAGCCCGTAGACTTTGAGCGGAGTGACTTCATTTTCTCAAAACGTGCACACTTTGTCTTTTGTAAATAAATATAGCAAATCAGTTTTAATTCTCTTTCTCGACACGTTTTCATTGTCAAATGCCATAAGAGCCCAAGATTGAACTCAATAGGACTGTCTCTCACAGAAGCGCAGATCATTGTGTCCTGACACTAAGTTCCTACATGTGAAGTGAAACTCATAGTGAGCACATTAAGAAAGGCGTCAACAGACTTTAGATTCGAGATTTATTGTGTCTACTATTGTTAGCGATCCATCTGGGTAAGTATGAATGGTTATGAAAGGCTTAATCAATGCAGACTTCTGAATGCTTCCTCGTGGCTTTCTGACAATTATCCAAGGGGTGATTTGTGACCTTCAGATCTGTTTTACGACTTGTAGGTTAAGCATCGTAAAAATAGGAGGGATGTTGTGCACCTACGTTGTCACAAATTTCGCCCACTTCTTCATGAAGTGTTTTGTCGGCATTACTTTCCGTACAGGGACGAGTGAAGTGTGTTTTCAACCGCAGCTCTTGGAAGCACGCTGATGCAGTCGGCCTCTTTGTATTTGAACTTCATTCAACCAAAGGGATGCTAACTTTGAAGGGGAATAACAAAAGTTTAAAGACAATGCACAGGTGCTAACAATTAAGACCGTACCCACTCTTAATCGTATCTGTCTAAAAAGCACGAATAATAATCATATCGAATCGTGTTATCCTTAGCAACACCGACCCACACAGTGGCAATCACGTGCAAAGTTTAAACGCTTAACGTGTGTGTAGGGTGGGGGTGGATACACCAGGATACACAGTCTTGGCCCGATACACAATCCCCAATTCTCATACAGGACTGCCAATGTGGTAGCTTTGCAAAATACACTAGCCTGGTGACACTATCACGCCCTAATGCAGTGCTGCGATCCGAATAGCTTGACCAAATCTGCTGAACGCATAAATACTCTTAACAAGAGTGTACCAAACATTACGAAACAATGATCATTTTTATTTGTTGTTTTTACTAAATGTTAGCTCAAGCATCTACTGGTTGATGTTTGACCTCATTATGTTTTTCCAAACTGGGTTGCATGAACACAGTTTAATGGTCAATCTGATTGGGAAATTCATATTTTTGGCCCCCCTTCTTCTGTGTGTTTTTTCTTAAAGAGATTGCACTAGGCTACGAGTTTCAATGACTATATATTGAGTAAATAGCTATACAATTTGATTGCCTTCAGCCAATAGGTACAGCTTTTAACACATTTATAGGACTATCACTGCCTTTGTAAAGTGGCCGCACACTATCGTACTCCGGAAAGGGTGTGTCACCGAACAAAGGCAAAAAAGGGGGGGGGGGGCTCGTTGTTTGTGCACACTTGGCCCAGTGGGGAACATAGTTAAAATAATCCCCTTTAAGAAGTCTTTTGTTTTCACGAGATTGCTTGACCTTGACCATAGAAAAAAGACGAAAATTAACAAAAATTAAAAGTAACTTGTTAGTTGCTTATCACTGTATATCCCATGCAGGCACATGAAGTTAACACACAATTTAATTGTGCTGAAAATAGAGACCACAATATCAATTGAGAGCCAAAATGTACATATTTACAAGCAAATTATCTCATTTTTCAAGTTATATAATAAAAAAATTACTATTGCTTTATATAAACCCAAAACATTATTTTCGGGTGCTTTTGGTGAAGCCAAACGAAGTAAGGAGTAAGTTATTTTATATCTGTTTCGTTCCATGATCATGAGACAAGCCAAGTACACAGCGTAACTTATTCATTGGATTATCTGTCGAAACTAGCCTCTATTATCAAGATTGGGGTGTGTAATTTCTCCATTGAGCACATGCGGTGGTCTGATCTTTATTTTAGAAGATCAAAAGTCGTGATAAGCCAATTAATAGGTTGTCAAAACAAAGCTTGATCCTGATTGGCTGGTCGGACAGGTGGAGGCTTATTAAATCGCGCTCAAAGGGCCATTTTACACAGTATTCCAGTTCTATCATTTGACAGTGTATCGTTTGCGAGTTGACTTCGACAAGGTTCAATTCTTCGCATTGTGCCAATTTTGTTGAAGCCAAAACAGGGACTTTGAATTTTATCTCAAGCTACAATCCAAGATTGTCAAAGAAGACATTGTTTGCGGGTGGCAAAATCGTAAAACGATGGAGTACCAAGATTTCGCCTTTTCTATGCCAACATGCTACCAGTTGGGAATTCCTAACGAAAATCCCCCTATGCCGCCACCGTACACTGCGTATCATCATTACCCTCCACAAGTCGCTATGCCTATTCCTCATCCACTGTACGACTACAACCTTGAACCAGCTTTTATCAGGAAGAGAAATGAACGCGAGAGAATACGTGTGCGGCACGTTAATGAGGGCTACGCAAGATTACGAGAACATTTGCCCGATGAGCCCACAGAGAAGCGAATGTCTAAAGTGGAGACGTTACGTGCGGCAATTCGCTACATAAAGCAATTAGAAAGCATGCTTGACGTGAACATTGGGTCTAAAGACAAAAAGAAAGCCGAAGAGCTTGATAAAACACAAGTATCTGGAGAGGGAAGCGCAGAAAGTTAGATAGTAGAACAGCGAGAAATTAACATTTCTCTAAGTTCAACTGTCTCAAAGAAAACAAACTTGAAAAGGAGGATAAATGACTTTGGAAAAGGCTGAGAAAAGCCGCGGTTCAACCACGAAACCTAGAACACTCTTCAAGCCCAAGGTATTTTTCTTGTCCAAATGGGAAATAATGATCTTAAACACTGTGTCATGTTTACAGAAGTTAATAGTAGGACAGTCACGTCTTAGAAAATGAAAATTATATGGTTAAGGGCATTTTATGCTGCCCATAAACGCAATTTATCTTTGTTACTGTACAGTATTTACAAATTTGCGACTCCTGAAAAAGTTTTCTGCTCTGAACATAAAATTGTATGCTTTAATATATTCACTGAACGTGAACTACGAACTAAATTTAAGTTCATTTAGCAAAGAATCCATTAGTTGCTTTAGAACAAACTGTTGTCTTAAGAAGGCAGACCCAATTACCAATGTCTAAAGTTGTTTTTGATAATTTGCTATTCAATGTTGAAGTTAAATTTGTATAAAATTTTCATGTTGACGTAAGCAAGAAAGACTATTGGTCAGCAAATTGTAAAGATAAAAAGGTATTCAGGAAGCTGTGTGGTGCTACAAGGAACGATTTGGATTTTTCTTCTACAAATAACACAATAAATCGAAATAAATGATATTTTCTATGACAATAACTGCTGCTGCATTGTTTTCAATGACGTCTTCACGCTTGACCGGTGGAAACAATTGCCTTTTCAAGAGCCGTGAAGGCAAATTTAAATGTAATTGAACGTAGGAGGAAAAGCGCCGATTCCTCTGCGCATGTCTGCAGTCTATTCCAAGAGATCGGTTGCTCCGACACGGGTGCAGCTGAACCAACAGGCTTGCCATGGTTTGCTTTAGGGCTCAAAACACAATGAAAAAATATCGCTTGGGCTCCAAACTTTAGTGAGAAAGGGAGGAGAGGCGAACAAAGCTTTGTTCCTTTCATGGGGAGAAAGTAATTTTTGCTTGATTATAATTTAAAGACTTTGTGAAACTAACGAAGTTCTTGCCGCGACTCTTGTTTAACAAGGAATAAACAAGTGGATGAGAGTCTTTTCAAATTTCCGCATTAAATGAAACGGAAATTCGTAGGTACATGAATTCGTCTGTTTCTAAAATAATACCAACAATATCAAATCCGTTTTAATACCACTTCTACAGAAACGAGAGGGATCATTGAGCTTTGCTTTATTTTTTTCCCAAGTAGGGACGGTTTAAAACTCTGAAGCTCTTTCAAAAAATCAAGTGTCAGAACAATTGAGACCAACTTTTAAAGTTAATGGAATAATTACAGTTATGACAATAATTTTGGATTCGTGAACATGAAATGTCTTGTACCCTGTCAAAAAGGAAAAACCGTGTATCTATGAAAAGGTTTTGATGACACACCAACTTTTCGCCGTGTTTTACGCGTCAGCCTACAATTCTGAAATGTTCCTTTGTCGAGTCTTTGATACAAACAGTTCAAAACCCAATTTAAAAATCTGTCATATTTGTATCATTACCATACCAAAATGGCACACTTTAAACTGAATTGTTGACACCAGTATACACAATTCGGCGGCTTCACTTCTAATTCTGATCGGCGAAGGCTATGCGCGGCTTATACGCAAAACGGATAAAAATGAAACAAACCCGCAATTTCTCTTACTGATGTATCTTGCTCTGTTATGCTTTTCATAATTATACCGGCGGGTTTATTGTTTTTCGCAAATTGCAACTGTCATTTCCGAAATATCATTTATTGTGTCTTGCTCATTACAGTGGCTTAAAACGAACAGCGTTCGTGGTTAATAAGGCATTGTGACAATGGGTTGCTGCATAAAATGTCGAAATTGAATTTGTTTTTCCGGCGGTTGTCAGGAAAACAAATATATGAAAGGGTCAAAAAACCCTAAGCTACTCTATCTCGCTGCCTCTTATCTTCAAAAATTGGAAAGGGACGCAAGAAAAATGATACAGTAACAAGTAGATAAAAGGGAAATAATTGTCAAATATTTATTTCGTCATTTTGGAAAAACTCAAGATTTCCTTTAACGCTGGACAAATGTCAAAGTTCTTCATTAATTGGAAAAATAATTCCTTCTGAAGTTATAAAAGCGGAAGAGCTCTACTCGGTTTGAGAGCTTAATTTGATCAACTAATCTCAGATGATAACCTCGATGGATGGCTTTAAAAAGGAATAACAAGATTTTTGTTTGTGATATTTCCCAGGTTCACAACAAGAGGAAAAAAAACGCACGTGGAAAGTTTTGAAAGATTCTATCCAGGTTATTTAATTGAAAACATGGAAAGCACTTTACCTCAATTTGCACATTCGTGCTAGAAATAAATCAGTTTATTCAAAAAGTACGTGTTTTCTTAGTTGAGTGTAAGACCAACCAGTCACATATAGCTTAACGAACAAAGAGAGCTTGGAAGCGGAACAATTCCGTTTTAAACATTCAAAAGAATCACCGTAATAGACTAAATAAAATTAAAAAAACTAAATTTACTATGGCTAACTTCTTTGTGGTTTTACGCTAGTCATGAATGCAAAAAAGTAAAGGCCAGTTTAATACACGGATGAGACAAATGAAGTTGTATTAAAATGCTGCCTTATCAACAGATTAAAAACGCAAGCGTTTTAGAAATATTATTTACAGAAACGATGAGGCGAGAAAAACAGAACGATGCGCACTTTGGTCAGGCACATTTGAACTGTTTTCATTTCAGATTCGGCGAACCCTTGTACAGGTATTGTTTTGTTTGTCGACTATAATTTTACCGACTGACGGGTGGATTTCGTTTATTTATTCATTATATTCAACCCAAAAGCTCCTTTGTTTTTGAAATCTTTAGCAGTGCTAGTCTCACCTTGGCCGCTTGACCTCTGTCTCATTAGAGTTTTGATTTTTTTCCGTTTTGATTCGAACTTCTATGTTGCATGAACTTTCTTCATACTAGCATTACTTCTGTTTTACTCCAATAGCAAAAGAGAAGATGGCAAGTATGAAGTTTACGCTAGAGTAGAATTAAACCGAGGTAAACGTGATTTAATAAGAAAAACTGGCTCGGTCTCTGTTGTAGAAGTTGCATCCCCACTTTGAGATTAGTCGAGCTGGCCAACAGAAATCTAAACCATGATTTGTGTTTCGGTTTTTCAATTTTAAAGATACGCGTAAATTTCTGCTTCGACTATAAAATTCAAAGCACGTACCGCCAGCTCAGTCAAGCGTCTTGGATTTTGTTTCAGTAATTTGCAGTTTTAAAATAAGGTTGCACAATATCATCTATATATGCGAACAACTTTTGTAGGAAACAGTGAGGCTCAAATTTGAACAAATTCTAAAAATAAATTTTAAAGATTAATCTCATGCCCAGCCGTGGTAAGCTGTATTTCAATAGGGTAATCCTTTCAATAAAAGTCTGCTGATATCAGTAGGAGCCCAAACAAAAAGTATAAATATGTGCTTAAAACCTTTACATGCAGTGCGAATAAAATATCAAAATAAACGGTCAACCTCAGCTTCCGAACCCTGAATTTTTTATTAGAACAATTTAAGAACAATTTTAGACTGAATTTGACTAATAAGCATCGGACGAAATTATAAAAAACAAAACGAAGAATGTGTATTCAAGGAATAAAATTTTTCGAGAGATTCGTTATTTGTATGGTCCAAGGTCTCACCCAAGAGAATACCAAAAGGGTTTCTCTTTTGCAACCGATACGATACGACACGACTCCTTTTCAGTACATTCACACTTGACTCTGTGATTTTACCACTTAAATTTCTAAATTTTCTCCATAGAAAACATAGTACGGAACACTAACGGCCTATTGTTGCATACTTCTCCACACTCGATAGGTTAAAATTGGTTAAAGATGTACCAAAGATCGACAATAAAAGAAGTTGGAAGCGCAATTTGAAGAGCTACTTCTAGTTTCAGTACTCAAAATGTAAGAAAACGTCAAAGATCAATTTGTAATATGTTAAAATGAATGAAGATGGGGAACAAAAGTTGCTGTTGTTGTACTGTGAAGATATTTTATGGCAGTGTATCCATCGAGTCTTTTCATGTTTATCTGTTCGTTGAAGGATCAGTGTCATTTGGAGTCAGTAGCAAAAACAAAGAAAAACAAACAACACATACATGATGTGTACACATGAACCTTGCATAGTGTTATTTCTATCTAGTCGTGCAACGTCAATAAACTGCCACCGGTTTGAATTAATTCTGCTCTGACCCAAAGAACTGAGCTATTCACTCCCGTCAAATACTTACCACCTTTAAGAGCTTAACACTTCGGTGTTTGAAATTTGTTAAATGATTGAAAACATCATGACCTATCATGATCAGAAATGTTCTTTTTAACTTGAAATCTCGAGCTCGTTGCTGTTTTTGATTCGAAATTCCAGGTTAAGTTTTTTTAACAACTAGTTTTTCGCAATCGTCTTTGGAATCTGATATTTTAATGCGGCATTGTTTAAAGTTTGTTCACAAGCCCGATATTTATGTATACTGATTTGGAACAAACCCGTTGTTGCAATTTCATCACAAAGCTAACAAAGCCGTCGTGTTTTACAGCGAATCCTCTATGAAGTAACTATTTACTCTATGGACAAAAAAAACGTGTTTACTACAGGTATCGGGTTTAGATTTCGCACTACGATTTTGCCACCTGTAACAGTCGATAACTGATGTACACGCCTTATAGAGCCACCGCACTGCATGGGCAACTTAACATGGACAATAGAATGGAGGAAAGGAGCTGGTATTCGATTGAAGACCTTATCTAACCCTGAAATTAATCTTTTGTCAAGTACTTTACTGACTAGCTGGTTTAAACGTCATGCATGCAGCCGCCTTGTTGCGTGGAACTTAAAGTTAAAGTTTAAACGTTTGGCTGATATTTTTCTCTTAACAAAGTTTTCGATGGAATAGTGAGAATAGGACAGAAAGTATTTTATAGTCATGAAGATTCAAACCTGCTGGATTCGATTGTTGAAACGTTTCTAACTAGAACCCTGTAAACTTTGTCTTTCTTAGCAAACTGCTATCATTTTGCATAGCAAACTTCAGATTTCTTGGGTCTTTTCCGCGTTGATTTTAATTTTGTATTCACAGGGCTGGATTATTACAATCAATACTTTTAAAACTATTATAATATTTGGTTCTTTGTATTTCTATGATAAACCACCCATTAGTCTTCCATGTGCTAAAGTGGGAAGTATAATTACCCTTAGTTGCTATGGGATATAAAAGTGCAAATATTTGACTTGGAAAACAAAGAACTAACAATTCAGGCAAACTCGATGTAACTTGAGACTGCCGAAGTTAAGACGAATGTGTTTGCGTTACTTTGTCCTTATAAAACCTCAAAAACACTAGGGCTATGTCCTTAAAGTTTGGTTAGGTTTAGAGATCCAAGTCTGGAAATTTCAGTAATTTAATTATATTAATATAACAAGAAGTGTGAATGGCAGAGAATTCTGTTTGTCATGCATGATAATGCTTTTTCTCCAGCTGTTTCCGGATAGAGGCAACTTGAACTAGCATGATCAAAGATAAAGATTTACAACCATTCCGAACACAAAGCAATTGTTTTTCATTTGCTATTGGAAACAATTATGTATCATTCAACATATAAAATTGTTGGGAATACAACACTATTCTTTGTCATTATCGGTCTAAGATTTCAGCAAATTTAGGTGTCTTAGTTTAACTAGAGGCTTCAGTAAATATTATTAGAGAGAGAGAGAGAGAGAGAGAGAGAGAGAGAGAGAGAGAGAGAGAGAGAGAGAGAGAGAGAGAGAGAGAGAGAGAGGGAGAGAATGGGAGAGTGAGAGTTTGCGTAGGCCCTGAACCTAGAAGACTATATGTTAGTTTTCGCTTTTTATTAGGCTGAATAAAACAGCATGTTGCATTGCAAATGACGTTGTTAACAGCTAAAAAATACTGTTAAATATCGTCACTTTCTTATAGTCTGGTGTTACAAAAAACACAAAAGGTAATTTAAACATGATAAAAGAACTCAAAAGCTTTTTGGTGTGACTAATGTCTAAACAATAGGAGCTCGGTGGACTGTTTTTCTGTCGCTTTCTGTTGAACCATTGAACCATAGCTGCATATCACAGCTAATAACAGGTGCTTTTTTGAAAAACAAAAGAGCCAATTAAAATGTGTCTGTTGAAATAAAAGGTGGCTTCATTAATGTCAAAACAATATATTTCAAAAACTGGCTCAAATAAAAATCCACGAGGGAATCAGTAGCCCCGAAACTTACCTTTACTCCGATCAAGTTTGGTTTCATTCCGTACCTACTCGTTTGATAAATGAAACTTTCATTTCTTTGACAATATCCTTTTGGAGTTTTTAATCGAGGAAAAATGCGACTCAGGAAAACATGCATATTTCGATTTTGATGACAATAACAAAACAAAGAAATCTACTTGTATTATGCTTTTTTCTTTTATTAAGAACAAACTTAATATGAGTTAAATATAAGAACAAGAAGAAAATACACTCCAATAAGAACAAAATAAGAACATTTTGCGGAGCCTGAAATTGTCAAAAAAAATAAGAACATTGAGCCTGAGCAAAATTTTACTGGTTCTTAATAAAAAAAAGTGTATCTTATCTCAGTTATATTGTTCTTTATTAGAACGACCTCTTTTGTAACAAGCATATGTATATTTGCGTTTACAAGAAGGTTAAGGAAGCCTCTTTAATTCACATGACTTATTTCGACATCACTTTTAAAAACTATTTTTCATTTGCACACCAGTGTTCTTTTGCCACAAATTACGAAATAACCAACTGTTACAGTTACGGTTGAATTGATTGGTATTACATTTATGGTCAGTCCAAGGTATTAAATTTATGGTTAAAATGTATTACATTTATGGTTATAGACAAACTATTAAATTTATGGTTGGTATTACATTTATGGTTGGTATTAAATTTATGGGTGACACAAGGCCTTGTTACAAGAGGTAATTTTGCTTGCAACCTGCTATGCAACGCTCACGACAGCAGAGCATTGCGAGTTGCAGTGGACACGTTACACGTTGCAGCTGGCTTCGCAATGTTGCAAAAAGTAGAACATTTTCTGCAACTTGCTTCGCAATTAATCGCTGCGTACCAAATTGCAGAAAGGATATATTTAACGCTCAATTTGTTCTGTAACTTGCTTCGCAATGGCGTTGCATTTCAAGTTGCGAGGAAAAGTGCCTTGTGCAACAACGCCTTCACATATCTTTACTATTTTATGACAGGAGCACAAGGCATGCGCCCTCATTCAGCTGCGATATATAGTTTTTCTTTCAAATTGTTATGAGTAACAGAAGCGAAGTAAATTTAAAAAAATACAATTTGATAAAGGTCAATAAGACGAAACTGTCCTGTTCGACAATAACGAAAAATTAAAATGAATGCCCAACATATCGCTGAGGTTGAATTTCTGGAAAATGGACAGCTACCCGCCGGCTCCTTTCACTACTTTTATTTATTTTGTCTATTTCAGTTTCTTTTCTACAAAAACAATAGATTTGTGTTTAATGAACCTGAATTAAATTTACTGAGAGGAAATAAAAATGCTGTATACAGCAATACGTTATCGAGTGCATGGTTAGTGTGTCTGACTCGACCAGCAGTTTACGATTTAATACTGGCTGTTCAATAGGAAGCCAGTGGCGATTGATGAGAGTTCGGATTTTTTCCGGGATCCGGTGACGAGTCAAGCTAGCAGCTAGCTGTGTGTATATACATCATATTTTCTTCGAATTCGAAGAATTCTCTCATTGACGATGCCTCCCTTATCCGATTGAAAAACGTTATAATAAAAGTGTGTAAGTATAGTGAACAAAGCTTACTTACAAATTCGACTTAGTGAAATTTCGCAACTTTCACTTGTACACTGACCGTGTGAGCAGAAATATATTATAATATTGCGTCATGGTTCGCTGCCAGACGGCCGGGGAATGACTTAATAAATTGTGAAACTTGTTCCGAAGTTAGGAAATTTACATAAAAGCCACCGGCCACAGAAAACTTCAGAGTCACGCCGCATGGTCTGGCCTCTGCAAACATCGTACGTGAGCCAAGGAATATGTTGAGTATCGAATCCACGTGTAACGTGGACATGAACAGCGTGAATAATTATGGTATCAATCCCATCAGAACGAAAGTGCTAATTCTCGGAGCTGGAGTCGCTGGAATATCCGCTGCTAAAACTCTTCATGAGAATGGAATCAAAAACTTTTTGGTTTTGGAAGGACAGGACTACATCGGCGGGCGGGTCAAACAAATGGATTTTGCCGGGCTTAAAATTGAAGAGGGGGCGAACTGGATCCAATACGCGGGCGACAATAATCCAATATGGCGACAGAAAATGAAACACAGCTTTTCAGGAATCATGAGTAATTACAAGGATGTGTGTATCCGGTAAGTAAATCAGTTTCTTTCGTCTCTCTGCTGCTGTACGATTATCTCACCACTACAACGATTCGATCTTTTAAGACTCTAAGCGAATTTCAACACCGGCAAGTGAAACTGTGTTATTGTCCACTAAATGTGTTGTCAGACTTAAGCGAACATATATCTGTATTTACATATTACTCATTTACTGACTGTCAACTGATTCACCCTAAATTTATTACGTAACCTTGAACCAAGTGCGAACGATTTCTAGAACAAAATATTGTAAGTTTTGCAAATACTCTTCTTTTTGAATCCCGCGTTTGATACATGCTGATATGAACAGTCGGTTTAGTACCACCATGCAGTATAATTTAGAATGGTTATGCATGATTAAAGCGATAATTATTCATGAACCTGAGATTAGCTAGCCTGTGAACAGGCTTTCCGGCCGAGAAAAGGGGGAAAAGTAAAAAGAGATAAAGATAAAAGTAAAGAAAATAAATCAGAGAGGGCGGGAGAGCCTGTTCACAGGCTACGATTAGCTTTCTTGGCGTGTGAGACATTTCGTCACCTGTGGTCATCCCATTGTGAAGCCAGTAAAATACAAAACAAATAGTACCAGAACGGTTGCAATATTTAATTTAGTTCAAGAAAATAAAGAAGGAGAATATAACGTAATTATATATTGTGGTAGCCAGAGGCTACTGAGCTGATTTGTGTTTATTGCAAAAAAGGTTCAACAGAAATTCAGTAAACATGAGTAAAGAAAATAGAATGAGTAAATAGAAATGAAATCTTTTTGTCTTTTGTCTGTCTGGCTGGTTGTCTGTCTGTCCGTCAGTCTATCTACCTACCTATCTATCTACCTACCTACCTACCTACCTACCTACCTACCTACCTACCTACCTACCTACCTACCTACCTGCCTACCTACCTACCTGTTTGTCTGTTTGTCTGTCCACCCATATAACCATCCGTCCATCCATCCACATATCGATCCATTTACCCATCCATCGGTCTATCTGACCGTTTGTCCTTCTGTCTGTTCGTTTGTATGCCTGTCTGTCTGTCTGTCCATCCATCTGTCTGTTTGCCTGTCCGTCGGTCTATTGTTCGTATGTCCGTCTGTCTGTCTGTCTGTCTGTCCATGTGTTTGTCCGTCCGTCTGTCTGTGTCTGTCTGTCTGTCCGTCCGTCCGTATGTCCGTCTGTCTGTCCTGTCAATGACAGTTTAGCCTCGTCCAGTTTAAATATATTTGGAACACACCAGTTTAACCATTGTATCTTAAACGCTCTTCTCATTCAGGGATGAAAGCGGCTCCGATGTCACGGACAGTACTCTCCTTGCTGAGTGGGACACGGTAAAAACCAAGGCATTGGAGCTAATTGAAGAGAGAAACACCAAGAAACTTGGCGACATTCCAGCGTCTGTCGGTTTCAGCTTGGCTGGATGGCATTCTGACACGCCGGTTAGGAAAGCAATAGCGTATCTTCGATTTGACTTTGAACATGGCGACCCGCCAGAACAGATCTCCTTTAACAATATCTCGACGTTAGGAAATGAGTTCTTTGTCTCTGATCCCCGAGGATTTATATTCCTTCTCAAGGATTTCTATCCAAATCTTACAGATAAAATTAAACTCAACACAACAGTGACAAAGATAAACTATTCGGAGTCTCGTGTCGAGGTCACGACCGCTGATGGACTCGCGTATACCGCTGACTATGTTATCTGCACATTCAGCACGGGGGTGCTGGGGAGTCAGTCGGTGACGTTTGAACCGCCATTGCCGCGGTGGAAAATGGAGGCTGTGTTTAAACTGAAACTTGCTTATTACACCAAGATGTTTGTGAAGTTCCCTACGAAGTTCTGGGACGATAACGAGTATATTTTATTTGCAGCCAGGAACAGGGGCAGGTTTACAGTTATGCAAAATTTGGACAAGGAAGGACTTTTCCCGGGTAAGGAATCAAGTCGACCACAAGAGTTCAGAACTAACAATCGAAATTTTATAAGTGAATATAGCATTAACAACAACATCAACCCCAGCAGCAACAATTGCAACAACAACAATAACAACAGCAATAATAATAGTAATAATCTTTATTTTACATTTTAGACCAAATGTTAAAAAATTACAATTTTCAATAAATACAATACATGAGTGAGAAAAGAGGCTAAAAATTCTAATTTCTGAAATTAC